>JARQOD010011260.1:0-24085 GCA_033576555.1 Oophaga sylvatica
TTGGGCTTGTTGTTCTGTCCCAGTACCCGAGTATTCCAATCTGCTCAACCCAAACAACGAGCACCCGAACATTTTAGTGCTCGCCCATCACTAGTGATATGGTGATATGCTACATTACTATGGGATCACTAAGAATGTGGTTTATAGGTACTTTTTTAAAAATGTTTTTAATTTTGAGTGTTTTTTGTCATTTCTGAATAAATTTTGCACAATTTTCTAATTATTATGGTGTGCGCTTCATATACATGGACCTTTCTTTGTTTTTTTACTTTGTGGTTTTCCTTCCATTGCATCTTGCAGCACCCTGCCAGGATATAGCATAACTAGTTATGAACCCGTTCTACGCCCAGGTGGCTAGCATTTTTATTGGTATATGGTCTCCCATCCTGGTATGTGCTGCCCCCTCCTATCCTGGTATGCATGGCACCCCTCATCCCTATCCTGGTATGCATGGTACCCCTCATCCCTATCCTGCTATGAATGGCCCCCTTATCCCTATAATGGTATGCATGGCCCCCTCATCCCCATTCTGGTATGCATGGTCCCCCCAATCCTGGTATGCATGTCACCCCATTCCTCATCCTGGTATGCATGGTCCTCTCACCCCCCAATCCTGGTATGCATGGTAACCCCCTCATCCCTATCCTGGTATGCATGGTAACCCCTCATCCCTATCCTGGTATGTATGGTCCCCTCACCCCCCAATCCTGGTATGCATGGTACTCCCTCATCCATATCCTTGTATTCATCATGGTTCCCTCACCCTCCAATCCTGGTATGCATGGTACCCCCTCATACCTATCATGGTATGCATGGTAACCCCTCATCCCTATCCTTGTATTCATCATGGTCCCCTCACCCCCAATCCTGGTATGCATGGTTCCCTCACTCCCCAATCCTGGTATGCATGGTCCCCTCAACTCCCAATCCTGGAATGTATGGTCCCCTCACACCCCAATCCTGGAATGCATGGTCCCCTCACCCCCCCAATCATGGTATGCATGGTCCCCCCTCATCCCTATCATAAGATGTATGGTACTCCCTCACCTGCCAATTCTGGTATGCATGGTCCCCTCATCCCCAGTCATGGTATACATGGCACCCCTAACCTCCCAATTCTGGTATGCAAGGTCACCTCATCCCCAATCCTGGTATGCATGGTACCCCTCATCCCCCAATCCTGGTATGCATGGCCCCCTCACCCCCCAATCCTGGTATGCATGGTCCTATCACCCCCCATCCTGGTATGCATGGTCCCCACACCCCCCTATCCTGGTATGCATGGTCCCCTCACCCCAATCCTGATATACATGATCCCCTCACCCCCCTATCCTGGCATGCATGGTCCTCTCACCCCCCTATCTTGGTATACATGGTCCCCTCACCCCCTTTCCTGGTATGCATGGTCCTCTCACCCCCCTATCCTGATATGCATGGTCCCATCACCCCCAATCCTGGTATGCATGGCATCCCATTCCTCATCCTGGTATGCATGGTTCCCTAAACCCCCAATCCTGGTATGTATGGTACTCCCTCATCCCCAATCCTGGTATGCATGGTCCCCTCACCCCCAATCCTGGTATGTATGGTCCGCTCACCCACCCAATCCTGATATGCATGGTCCCCTCACCCCCCAATCCTGGTATGCATGTCTCCTCACCCGCCCAATCCTGCTATGCATGGTCCTCTCATTCCCCATCCTGGTATGCATAGTCCCCTCACACCCCTATCCTGGTATGCATGGTCCCCTCACCCCCAATCCTGATATCCATGGTCCTCTCACCCCCCTATCCTGGTATGCATGGTCCTCTCAGCCCCCTATTCTGGTATACATGGTCCCCTCACTCCCTTTCCTGGTATGCATGGTCCTCTCACCCCCCTATTCTGATATGCATGGTCCCCTAAACCCCCAATCCTGGTATGTATGGTACTCCCTCATCCCCAATCCTGGTATGCATGGTCCCCTCACCCCCCAATCCTGGTATGCATGGTCCGCTCACCCCCCCAATCCTGGTATGCATGGTCCCCTCACCCTCCCAATTCTGGTATGCATGGTCTCCTCACCCACCCAATCCTGCTATGCATTGTCCTCTCACCCCCCAATCCTGGTATGCATGGTAGCTCTCACCCCCTATCCTGGTATGCATGGTACCACTCATCCCCCAATCCTGGTATTGCCGCGGGTCTCGCCGTGAGGTCAGGAGAGGGTGGGATTGTGCCACCGAAATCGGCGCTCGATTCCGACACCACAACCCGCCCTCTCCTGACATCACGGTGAGACTCTGCGGCAAAACCGGATCTGTAAGTTGTGCCATGATGTCAGGAGAGGGCGGGATTGTGCCGACGAAATCAACGCCTGCGCAGTCCTTGCTTTCCGGCGCCATTTTCTTGAAGACACACTGCAGTGTGTCGCAATATGTTGCAATATGGTGCTGGAAAGCACGGACTGGGCATGTGCCGATTCCGGCACCACAACCCGCCTTCTCCTGACATCCGAGCAAGAACCTGTGGCAACACCGGATCGGTAAGGTGTTGTGCCGGAGATCGCGGTATGCGTACAGTTCTTACGCATACCGCAATCTCCTGGGCCTCATCCCCGGGTGCGTTACTCTGTCCAGACTGTGCAGGCGCGTCCACACTTGCAAAGTCTATAAAGGCTTCAGACAGAGTGACGCTCCCAGCGTTATATTATAGATTTATGTGGCTATATTTCTCTTGTAGTGCACCCTACTCTCTTTTGTGCTCACAAGGAGTGACGAGTAGTGTGGTGACTGCCTCAGCTGAACGACTCCCAGAAGAGCGGGCTGAAGAGAAAAAGACCGCATGGAAGCTGACACTGAGGACTGTGTGCAGTGAGACGAGCGGAGAGAGCAGCAGTGAGAGCACGTGAGAGCAAAATTGATAGTTTCATTGCTTCCGCAGTTGCAGATAAGCGAGTGCTGAGCAGTGGAGGACACAACAGCCGGGTACAGCAAAAGATATGGAGAAATGTAAAAAAAAGAAGGAAAAGGAGAAGACCTGCAGAAGAGACAGGCACATATGTGAAATTAACCAATTGGTGGAAGATGAGAGGTGGCAGTTCAGCCGTGGGCTACAACCTGATGTAGGGAGGCAGAGGGAGTCTGCATCTGCCCAGAACCAAAGCCAGACAGGCGTAGAAATGCAGACCAGGCCGCAGAGGATAAAACTCAGCTTACAAATACCACCATGACATTCAGGGAGCTGTAGCCTTTGGGTGTGTAAAATCCCAGAAAACCCAGCAGCGGATTAAAAAGTTTAAAAAGGGAGAATGTCACCCTTTACAATCGGCATGGAGGATTGAAAGGAGTCAGGAGAAGACTGAAAACATCTATAAGGCTTCAGAATTTTTTAACTGAAGCCATTGTAGATGAGAAAAAGAATTGGGTTCCATTTTCTCCCTTTTGTCTTAAAAATGACTGGAGACCACGTGAGTCTCAAGATTACGTCCAATAGTTGGATACTGAGAGTTTTTTTTTCTTCTTCTGAGGGTTGACCTTTGTGGCCTTGTGTAGGCCTGTATTTGATTGATTACCAGAGGGATTAAAAGCAATACCCTCAAGGCTAAGGGATTCTGTTACAGCCGAGAACGTTAAATTTTTAGTTTTTGTTTTGATGCGCCTTTTTCTGCTGGACCGCAGGTGCAGACACACAAAACAAGGACTGTGAGCTTTATGGACTGCATACATATTTCCAGGGTCCTTACTAAGAAGGAATGGTTCCAGTCCATTTTAAATGACTTTAGGGATCCCTGAACTGTGACATCATGAGACCATGGGGCACAGTACCCACACAAAAGCTGATTAAAAATTTCACTCACAGGTCAGGGTGCAGAATACCCCCACATACTTCATCCAAAGAGCATGAGGCAGAGTACTCCTACAAAAGTTGATTAAAATTGTACCCACAGAGCCAATGGGGCCTGAAATTTTGTGCTGTAAAGAGTAGATTTATTTATTTTCCACACTACTAGAAAACACACAGTGGTCCAGAAAAATTATCTGTTTGGCCTACAAAGAGATATCTGCAGAGTAGAATTAATTTATATGCACAATGCTTATACAGACACGGGTTTTGGCACAGTACTCCCACAAATATGGTTGCAGAGTACACACAGCAGATTAAAAGGCACAGTATTTACACAGGCGGGGTTGCGGGAGTATACACAGCGGCTTTTTGGCACAGTACTATCACATACATTTGGGTACGCACAGTACTATCACAGACACGGGTGCACAAGTAGACAGTGTTTTTGTAAAATTGCGCACATGCAAAACTTAATGCTGTTCCTCACTACAGCTGCGCCCTGTCCCTATGCTAAGCAGAGCAGAAATAAAAAATAATAATCTTGAACAAGGAGTAACAGGTCCAAGTGGAGGAGGAAGTGGACGCAGCTGTATAGGTGGAAGAAGCAAGGAAAAGTAATCCAACACTTTTTTAAAAAACAAATTGTATTTATTTTTTGCTTTTTTTTTTTATGGAACTCACTTAAAACAACCTAGAATTTACAAAGCTAAAACTAGCAATTAGCAATCTAGAACCAGAAGGCGTAGGTCCAAGTGGAGGAAGAGAAGAACGATGCAGTATAGGTGAAAGTGGAAAGGAAGGAGTGATTCAACAAAGTTTTTTTCCTTTTTTTTTGGTTTGTTTGTTTTTTTATTTATATATTTTTTTATTTGTTTTTTCATGGAACTGACTTAACACAACCTATAATTTACAAAACTAAAACTAGCCAGGAGGCCTAGGTCCAAGTGGAGGAAGAGGCGGATGTTTCTGTAATAGAAGTAATCCAACACTTTTGGGGGGGGGTACATTTATTTTTTTTTCAGTGTTTTTTATTATTTTTTATTATTTTTTATTTTTTTTTATGGAACTGACTTAAAACAACCTAGAATTTTCTAAACTAAAACTAGTAATCTAGAACCAGGTGGCATAGGTCCAAGTGAAGGAATAGGAGAACGTGGTGGTATAGGTCAAAGGTGCAAGAGAAGAGTAATCCAACACTGCTTTTTTTTTGAGTATTTTTTGTATTATTATTTTTTTTTTTTTTGGAACGGACTTAACCCCTTCAAGTACTTACCGACCTTGGACGTATGGCTATGTCCAGTTGATTTTGCGCTCACAGGAGGCTGTGAGCGCTATCGCCGTCGAGTGTTCAGCAATTCTGACATCAGGCACTCACTGCCAGGAGTAGTACCCGCAGCACTCCCGGTAGATTAACCCCCTAAATGCTGCAATCGATATTGATTAGATACAAAACCTCAGATAGAGAAACCATATTCAACAAGAATAGTCCTAAGGTTTTCAACCAGGACTAAAATGGGCTATAGCCCTATGGAGCTCCCAATTAGCATTAGAACATAGAAACATGGAGCACATAAGTCACAAAAAAATTAAGTAGTAATTAAAAAGGTATATTTTAATGACAAGTTAATTCATAAGACAAAGTACAAAACATATCTCAAAATAATTTTAGCAAAAACAGATCTGTTCAAATCCATTCAAAAGGTGCACCAAAAATATGTTGTCACCCAAAATACATGAATATGGGAAAGAAAACACAGAACCATAATCCTCAATCAAGTAAAGTAAATTTATAAAGTGACACACATTATTATTATTATTATACATTTTTATAGCGCCATTTATTCCATGGCGCTCTACATGTGAAAAGGGGCGAATATAGACAAGTACAGTAAACGTGAGCAATACAAGGCACACACAAGCACAGAAGGAGAGAGGACCCTGCCCGCAAGGACTCACAGTCTTCAGGGATGGATGAGGATACACTAGGAGAGGGTAGAGCTGGTCGTGCGGTGGTTCAGTAGACTGATGATCACTGCAGGTTGTAGGCTTGTCAGAAGAGGTGGGTCTTCAGGTTCTTTTTAAAGGTTCCCATGGTAGGCGCGAGTCTGATGTGTTGGGGTAGAGAGTTCCAGAGTATGGGAGAGGCACGGGAGAAGTTTTGTATGCGGTTGTGGGAAGAAGAGATAAGAGGGGAGTAGAGGAGGAGATCTTGAGAGGATCGAAGGTTGCGTGTGGGTATGTACCGGGAGACCATGTCATAGATGTATGGAGGAGACAGATTGTGGATGGCTTTGTAGGTCATGGTTAGGGTTTTGAACTGGAGCCTCTGGACGATAGGAAGCCAATGAAGGGCTTGACAGAGAGGAGAAGCTGGGGAATAACGGGGAGACAGGTGTATTAGCCGGCAGCAGAGTGCAGGATGGATTGGAGTGGTGCCAGAGTGCTAGAGGGAAGGCCAGAGAGTAGGAGGTTGCAGTAGTCGAGGCAGGAGATGATGAGGGCATGCACTAGTGTTTTTGTAGTTTCATGGTCGAGGAATGCACGGATCCATGAAATATTTTTGAGTTTGAGACGGCAGGAGGAGGCAAGGGTTTGGACATGTGGCTTGCAAGAGAGGGCAGAGTCGAGGATCACCCCGAGGCACCAAGCATGCAGGACTGGGGAAAGTGAGCAGCCATTGACGTTGATGGACAGGTCTGGTGGGGGAGTAGAGTGAGATGGGGGAAAGATGATGAATTCTGTTTTGTCCATGTTCAGTTTTAGAAAGCGAGCAGAGAAGAAAGCAGAAATAGCAGACAGACATTGTGGGATTTTGGTCAGTAAGGAGGTGAGGTCAGGTCCAGATAGGTAGATCTGCATGTCATCGGCGTAGAGATGATACCCATACATGAGTATGGGTAAGAACCATCAATGACACGATTTGCTCCATCACTGTTAGAGTTAAAAAAGTGGGATGGTCACTGACCTTACAAAATGAATGGTACTATGCATTGCCCTTTTGTGTGGTGATAGTGAGTCTGACATTTCTCAATTACTTCTTGCATAATTAGTAGTACTGTCACTTTATACATTTACTTTACTTGATTGAGGATTATGGTTCTGTGTTTTCTTTCCTGTATTCATGCATGTGGGGTGACACCATATTTTTGGTGCACATTTTGACTGGATTTGAACAGCTGTTTTTGATAAAACTATTTTGAGATACAGTATGTTTTGTACTGTCTCTTATGAATTAACTTGTCATTAAAATATACCTTTTTAATTACTACTTAATTTTTTGTGGCTTATGTGCTCAATGTTTCTATGTTCTAAAATCGATATTGATCGCAGCTTTTAAAAGGCAGTCAGAGGGAGTGAGCTCCTTATGCCCTCCGATTGGCGACCCAGCGATAGTGATGATGATCATTGCTGTGGTGACCAGATGTAATTTTAACAACATCTGCGTCACCAGGCTCTAGCATGTGCAGCATATGATTTAACTAACTTGTGTCAGTGCGCCACTGACAGTTGCAAAACATAGCAATACTCCTATAGAGTGCTGAAAGTGAGAGTCCCATAGTACAGGTCCTTCTCAAAAAATTAGCACATAGTGCTAAATTTCATTATTTTCCATAATGTAATGATTACAATTAAACTTTCATATATTTTAGATTCATTACACACCAACTGAAATTTGTCAGGTCTTTTATTGTTTTAATACTGATGATTTTGGCATACAACTCCTGATAACCCAAAAAACCTGTCTCAAAAAATTAACATATTTCAACCGTCCAATAAAAAAAAAGTGTTTTTTAAAAACAAACAAAAAAACCATCAAATAATAAAGTTCAGTTATGTACTCAATACTTGGTCGGGAATCCTTTTGCAGAAATGACTGCTTCAATGCGGCGTGGCATGGAGGCAATCAGCCTGTGACACTGCTGAGGTGTTATGGAGGCCCAGGATGCTTCGATAGCGGCCTTAAGCTCATCCAGAGTGTTGGGTCTTGCGTCTCTCAACTTTCTCTTCACAATATCCCACAGATTCTCTATGGGGTTCAGGTCAGGAGAGTTGGCAGGCCAATTGAGCACAGTAATACCATGGTCAGTAAACCATTTACCAGTGGTTTTGGCACTGTGAGCAGGTGCCAGGTCGTGCTGAAAAATGAAATCTTCATCTCCATAAAGCATTTCAGCCGATGGAAGCATGAAGTGCTCCAAAATCTCCTGATAGCTAGCTGCATTGACCCTGCCCTTGATGAAACACAGTGGACCAACACCAGCAGCTGACATGGCACCCCACACCATCACTGACTGTGGGTACTTGACACTGG
Organism: Oophaga sylvatica; assembly: GCA_033576555.1. Classification (NCBI taxonomy): domain Eukaryota; kingdom Metazoa; phylum Chordata; class Amphibia; order Anura; family Dendrobatidae; genus Oophaga; species Oophaga sylvatica. Next base: position 8,138 of record JARQOD010011260.1, read on the forward strand.
ACTTCAGGCATTTTGGCATTTCCTTCTCCCCAGTCTTCCTCCAGACTCTGGCACCTTGATTTCCGAATGACATGCAAAATTTGCTTTCATCAGAAAAAAGTACTTGGGACCACTTAGCAACAGTCCAGTGCTGCTTCTCTGTAGCCCAGGTCAGGCGCTTCTGCCGCTGTTTATGGTTCAAAAGTGGCTTTACCTGGGGAATGCGGCACCTGTAGCCCATTTCCTGCACACGCCTGTGCACGGTGGCTCTGGATGTTTCTACACCAGACTCAGTCCACTGCTTCCTCAGGTCCCCCAAGGTCTGGAATCGGTCCTTCTCCACAATCTTCCTCAGGGTCCGGTCACCTCTTCTCGTTGTACAGCGTTTTCTGCCACATTGTTTCCTTCCAACAGACTTCCCATTGAGGTGCCTTGATACAGCACTCTGGGAACAGCCTATTTGTTGAGAAATTTCTTTCTGGGTCTTACCCTCTTGCTTGAGGGTGTCAATGATGGCCTTCTTGACATCAGTCAGGTCGCTAGTCTTACCCATGATGGGGGTTTTGAGTAATGAACCAGGCAGGGAGTTTTTAAAAGCCTCAGGAATCTTTTGCATGTGTTTAGAGTTAATTAGTTGATTCAGAAGATTAGGGTAATAGGTCGTTTAGAGAACCTTTTCTTGATATGCTAATTTTTTGAGACAGGTTTTTTGGGTTATCAGGAGTTGTATGCCAAAATCATCAGTATTAAAACAATAAAAGACCTGACAAATTTCAGTTGGTGTGTAATGAATCTAAAATATATGAAAGTTTAATTGTAATCATTACATTATGGAAAATAATGAAATTAAGCACTATATGCTAATTTTTTGAGAAGGACCTGTAGGCCCGAGTAAAAACGTAAAAAAAAAGTTGTTAAATATTTTTTTAAAAAAATCACAAAATAATAAAAAATAAATAAATAAATATTTTACCCATAAATAAATATTTTTATGAAAAAATAAAAATAAACAAAAAAAGTAGACATATTTAGTATCACAATGTGCACCATAAAAATGTCACACAAGTTAACCCCTTTAGTGAGCATTGTAAAAAAAAAGATGCAAAAAACAATGCTATTATCATACTGCTGAACAAAAAGTGGAATAAAACGTGATCAAAAAGACCAATGTAAATAAAAATGGTATCCCTGAAAACATAAACTTGTCCCCCCCCAAAAAAACTGTCATACAGGTCTATCAGCAGAAAAAAAAAGTTATAACTCTCGAATTATGCAAATTTTTTTCTATAAAATAGTTTTTATTGTGTAAAAATGCAAAAACATAAAAAAACAATAGAAATGTCGTATTGATGCAGTCAATCTGACCCAAAGAATAAATGTGTTGCATCAAGTTTACCACACATGAAAAGGTATAAAAAAAAAATTGCTGGTTTTAGTTCATTCTGCCTCCCAAAAATAAAAATACAAAGAGATCAAAAACTGTCATGTGCAAAAAATGGTATAAATAAAAACATCAACTAGTTCCACAAAAAACAAGCCCTGGAATAACTCTGTTGGCAGAAATATGGAAAAATTATAGCTAACAAAATATGACAATGCAAAAACTGTTTTTTTTTGTTTTTTTTTTGTTTTTTAACCCCTTCAAGACCCAGCCTATTTTGACCTTAAAGACCTTGCCATTTTTTGCAATTCTGACCAGTGTCCCTTTATGAGGTAATAACTCAGGAACGCTTCAACGGATCCTAGCGATTCTGAGATTTGTTTTTCGTGACATATTGGGCTTCATGTTAGTGGTAAATTTAGGTCGATAATTTTTGCGTTTATTTGTGAAAAAAATGGAAATTTGGCAAAAATTCTGAAAATTTTCTAATTTTCAAATTTTTAATTTTTATTCTGTTAAACCAGAGAGTTATGTGGCACAAAATAGATAATAAATAACATTTCCCACATGTCTACTTTACATCAGCACAATTTTGGGAACATTTTTTTTTGTTAGGAAGTTATAAGGGTTAAAAGTTGACCAGCGATTTCTCATTTTTACAGCAAAATTTACAAAACCATTTTTTTTAGGGACCACCTCACATTTGAAGTCACTTTGAGGGGTCTATATGGCAGAAAATACCCAAAAGTGACACCTTTATAAAAACTGCACCCCTCAAGCTACTCAAAACTACATTCAAGAAGATTATTAACCCTTCAGGTGCTTCACAGGAACTAAAGCAACGTGGAAGGAAAAAATGGACATTTTAATTTTTCCAACAAAAATTTTCTTTTAGCATCAATTTTTTCATTTTTACATGGGCATCAGGATAAAATGGATCCTAAAATTTGTTGGGCAATTTCTCCTGAGTACACAGATACCTCATATGTGGTCATAAACCACTGTATGGGCGCACGGCAGGGCTCAGAAGGGAAGGAGCGCCATTTGACTTTTTGAATGGAAAATATGCTGGAATATTTAGCGGTTGCCATGTCGCATTTGGAGAGTTCCTGTGTGCCTAAACATTGGAGCTCCCCCACAAGTGACCCCATTTTGGAAACTAGACCCCCTAAGGAACTTATCTAGATGCATAGTGAGCACTTTGAACCCCCAGGTGCTTCACAAATTGATCCGTAAAAAAAAGAAAGTACTTTTTTTTCACAAAAATTTTCTTTTAGCCTCAGTTTTTTTCATTTTCACTTGGGCAACAGTATAAATTGGATCCTAAAATTTGTTTGGCAATTTCTCCTGAGTACACAGATACCTCATATGTGGTCATAAACCACTGTTTGGGCGCACGGCAGGCTCAGAAGGGAAGGAGCGCCATTTGACTTTTTGAATAGAAAATATGCTGGAATATTTAGCGGTTGCCATGTCGCATTTGGAGAGTCCCTGTGTGCCTAAACATTGGAGCTCCCCCACAAGTGACCCAATTTTGGAAACTAGACCCCCTAAGGAACTTATCTAGATGCATAGTGAGCACTTTGAACTCCCAGGTGCTTCACAAATTGATCCGTAAATAAAAGAAAGTACTTTTTTTTCACAAAAAATTTCTTTTAGCCTCAGTTATTTTAATTTTCACATGGGCAACAGTATAAATTGGATCCTAAAATTTGTTGGGCAATTTCTCCTGAGTACACAGATACCTCATATGTGGTCATAAACCACTGTTTGGGCGCACGGCAGGGCTCAGAAGGGAAGGAGCGCCATTTGACTTTTTGAATAGAAAATATGCTGGAATATTTAGCGGTTGCCATGTCGCATTTGGAGAGTCCCTGTGTGCCTAAACATTGGAGCTCCCCCACAAGTGACCCAATTTTGGAAACTAGACCCCCTAAGGAACTTATCTAGATGCATAGTGAGCACTTTGAACTCCCAGGTGCTTCACAAATTGATCCGTAAATAAAAGAAAGTACTTTTTTTTCACAAAAATTTTCATTTAGCCTCAGTTATTTTCATTTTCACATGGCAACAGTATAAATTGGATCCTAAAATGTGTTGGGCAATTTCTCCTGAGTACACAGATACCTCATATGTGGTCATAAACCACTGTTTGGGCGCACGGCAGGGCTCAGAAGGGAAGGAGCGCCATTTGACTTTTTGAATAGAAAATATGCTGGAATATTTAGCGGTTGCCATGTCGCATTTGGAGAGTCCCTGTGTGCCTAAACATTGGAGCTCCCCCACAAGTGACCCAATTTTGGAAACTAGACCCCCTAAGGAACTTATCTAGATGCATAGTGAGCACTTTGAACTCCCAGGTGCTTCACAAATTGATCCGTAAATAAAAGAAAGTACTTTTTTTTCACAAAAATTTTCTTTTAGCCTCAGTTATTTTCATTTTCACATAGGCAACAGTATAAATTGGATCCTAAAATTTGTTGGGCAATTTCTCCTGAGTACACAGATACCTCATATGTGGTCATAAACCACTGTTTGGGCGCACGGCAGGGCTCAGAAGGGAAGGAGCGCCATTTGACTTTTTGAATGGAAAATATGCTGGAATATTTAGCGGTTGCTATGTCGCATTTGGAGAGTCCCTGTGTGCCTAAACATTGGACTCCCCCACAAGTGACCCCATTTTGGAAACTAGACCCCCTAAGGAACTTATCTAGATGCATAGTGAGCACTTTGAACCCCCAGGTGCTTCACAAATTGATCCGTAAAAAAAAGTACTTTTTTTTCACAAAAATTTTCTTTTAGCCTCAGTTTTTTTCATTTTCACATGGGCAACAGTATAAATTGGATCCTAAAATTTGTTGGGCAATTTCTCCTGAGTACACAGATACCTCATATGTGGTCATAAACCACTGTTTGGGCGCACGGCAGGGCTTAGAAGGGAAGGAGCGCCATTTGACTTTTTGAATGGAAAATATGCTGGAATATTTAGCGGTTGCCATGTCGCATTTGGAGAGACCCTGTGTGCCTAAACATTGGAGCTCCCCCACAAGTGACCCCATTTTGGAAACTAGACCCCCTAAGGAACTTATCTAGATGCATAGTGAGCACTTTGAACTCCCAGGTGCTTCACAAATTGATCCGTAAAAAAAAGAAAGTACTTTTTTTTCACAAAAATTTTCTTTTAGCCTCAGTTTTTTTCATTTTCACTTGGGCAACAGTATAAATTGGATCCTAAAATTTGTTGGGCAATTTCTCCTGAGTACACAGATACCTCATATGTGGTCATAAACCACTGTTTGGGCGCACGGCAGGGCTCAGAAGGGAAGGAGCGCCATTTGACTTTTTGAATAGAAAATATGCTGGAATATTTAGCGGTTGCCATGTCGCATTTGGAGAGTCCCTGTGTGCCTAAACATTGGAGCTCCCCCACAAGTGACCCCATTTTGGAAACTAGACCCCCTAAGGAACTTATCTAGATGCATAGTGAGCACTTTGAACTCCCAGGTGCTTCACAAATTGATCCGTAAATAAAAGAAAGTACTTTTTTTTCACAAAAATTTTCTTTTAGCCTCAGTTATTTTAATTTTCACATGGGCAACAGTATAAATTGGATCCTAAAATTTGTTGGGCAATTTCTCCTGAGTACACAGATACCTCATATGTGGTCATAAACCACTGTTTGGGCGCACGGCAGGGCTCAGAAGGGAAGGAGCGCCATTTGACTTTTTGAATGGAAAATATGCTGGAATATTTAGCGGTTGCTATGTCGCATTTGGAGAGTCCCTGTGTGCCTAAACATTGGAGCTCCCCCACAAGTGACCTCATTTTGGAAACTAGACCCCCTAAGGAACTTATCTAGATGCATAGTGAGCACTTTGAACCCCCAGGTGCTTCACAAATTGATCCGTAAATAAAAGAAAGTACTTTTTTTTCACAAAAATTTTCTTTTAGCCTCAGTTATTTTCATTTTCACATGGGTAACAGTATAAATTGGATCCTAAAATTTGTTGGGCAATTTCTCCTGAGTACACAGATACCTCATATGTGGTCATAAACCACTGTTTGGGCGCACTGCAGGGCTCAGAAGGGAAGGAGCGCCATTTGACTTTTTGAATGGAAAATATGCTGGAATATTTAGCGGTTGCGATGTCGCATTTGGAGAGTTCCTGTGTGCCTAAACATTGGAGCTCCCCCACAAGTGACCCCATTTTGGAAACTAGACCCCCTAAGGAACTTATCTAGATGCATAGTGAGCACTTTGAACCCCCAGGTGCTTCACAGAAGTTTATAACGCAGAGCCGCGAAAATAAAAAAATCATTTTTTTTTCTCAAAAAATGATTTTTTAGCCCACTGTTTTTTTATTTTCACAATGGTTACAGGAGAAATTGGACCCCAAAAGTTGTTGTCCAGTTTCTCCTGAGTACGCTAGTACCCCATATGTGGGGGAACCACTGTTTGGGCACACGTCAGGGCTCGGAAGGGATGTAGTGACGCTTTGAAATGCCGACTTGATGGAATGGTCTGCGGGCATCTTGTTACGTTTGCAGAGCCCCTGATGTGCCTAAACAGTAGAAACTCCCCACAAGTGACCCCATTCTGGAAACTAGACCCGGCAAAGAACTTATCTAGATGTGTGGTGAGCACTTTGAACCCCCAAGGGCTACACAGAAGTTTATAACGCCCGGGCATGAAAATAAAAAAATCATATTTTTTCCACAATCAGGATCTTTTAGTCCCCAATTTTTTTATTTTCCCAAGGGTAACATGAGAAATTAGACCCCAAAAGTTGTTGTCCAATTTGTCCTCAGTATGCTGATATCCCATATGTGGGAGAAAACTACTGTATGGGCACACGTCGGGGCTCGGATGGGAAGTAGTGACGTTTTGAAATGCCCACTTGATGGAATGGTCTTCGGGCGTCATGTTACGTTTGCAGAGTCCCTGATGTGCCTAAACAGTAGAAACTCCCCACAAGTGACCCCATTTTGGAAACTAGATCCCCCAAGGAACTCCTATAGATGTGTGATAAGCACTTTGAATCTCCAAGTCCTTCACAGAAGTTTATAACGCAGAGCCGTGAAAATATAAAATCATTTTTTTTCCACAAAAATAATTTTTAGTCCCCAATTTTTTTTCCCAATGTTAACAGGAGAAATTAGAACCCCCAAAGTTGTTGTGCAATTTTTCCCGAGTACGCTGATACCCCATATGTGGGGATAAACCACTGTTTGGGCATACGTCAGGGCTTGGAATAAAGGGAGCACTGTTTGACTTTTTGAACGCAAAATTTGCAGGAATCAATGGTGGCGCCATGTCGCGTATGGAGACCCCCTGATGTGCCTAAATAGTGGAAACCCCTCAATTCTAACTCCAACCCTAACCCCAACACACCCCTAACCCCAACCCTAACCCCTACACACACCTAACCCTAATACAAACCCTAATCATAACCCTAACCCCAACACACCCCTAACCCTAATCCCAACTCTAGCCATAAACCTAACTACAAGCCTAACCCTAATTCCAACCCTAACCCTAATTCCAACCCTAACCCAAATTCCAACCCTAACCGTAATTCTAACCTTAACCCTAATGCTAACCCTAACCCTAGTTCTAACCCTAAGGCTGGGTTCATATTGCGTTTTACCAGCCCGTTCAACACGTAGCGGTGACCAGCTGGTAACGGTATAGCATAACGCGATCGCGTTATGCTATACCCGCTAGCGCAGATGAATCAGCAGATAATCAGCCGCGGATCAGCAGCGAAATCAGCCGCGGATCAGCAGCAAAATCAGCCACGGATCTGCAGCGAATCAGCAGCGAAATCCGCCGCGGATCAGCAGCTAAATCAGCCGCGGATCAGCAGCGAAATCAGCCGCGGATCAGCAGCGAAATCGCCGCGGATCAGTAGCGAAATCAGCCGCGGATCAGCAGCGAAATCCGCTACGGATCCGCAGCGAATCAGCAGCAAAATCAGTCGCGGATCAGCAGCGAAATCCGCCGCGGATCAGCAGCAAAATCAGCCGCGGATCCGCTGCGAATCAGCAGCGAAATCAGCCGCGGATCAGCAGCGAAATCCGCTGCGGATCCGCAGCGAATCAGCAGTAAAATCAGTCGCGGATCAGCAGCGAAATCCGCCGCGAATCAGCAGCGAAATCAGCCGCGGATCCGCCGCGGATCAGCAGCGAAATCCGCCGCGGATCAGCAGCGAAATCCGCCGCGAATCCGCAGCGAAATCCGCCGCGGATCAGCAGCGAAATCCGCCGCAGATCAGCAGCGAAATCAGCCGCGGATCAGCAGCGAAATCAGCCGCGGATCAGCAGCGAAATCAGCCGCGGATCCGCAGCGAATCAGCAGCGAAATCCGCCGTGGATCAGCAGCAAAATCAGCCGCGGATCCGCAGCGAATCAGCAGCGAAATCCGCCGCGGATCAGCAGCGAAATCAGCCGCGGATCAGCAGCGAAATCAGCCGCGGATCAGCAGCGAAATCCGCTGCGGATCCGCAGCGAATCAGCAGCAAAATCAGTCGTGGATCAGCAGCGAAATCCGCCGCGGATCCGCAGCGAAATCCGCAGCGGATCAGCAGCGAAATCCGCCGCGAATCAGCAGCGAAATCCGCCGCGAATCAGCAGCGAAATCCGCCGTGGATCAGCAGCGAAATCAGCCGCGGATCCGCCGCGGATCAGCAGCGAAATCAGCCGCGGATCAGCAGCGAAATCCGCTGCGGATCCGCAGCGAATCAGCAGCAAAATCAGTCGTGGATCAGCATCGAAATCCGCCGCGGATCCGCAGCGAAATCCGCAGCGGATCAGCAGCGAAATCCGCAGCGGATCAGCAGCGAAATCCGCCGCGAATCAGCAGCGAAATCCGCCGCGAATCAGCAGCGAAATCCGCCGTGGATCAGCAGCGAAATCAGCCGCGGATCCGCAGCGAAATCAGCCACGGATCAGCAGCGAAATCCGCCGCGGATCAGCAGCGAAATCAGCCGCGGATCAGCAGCGAAATCCGCTGCGGATCCGCAGCGGATCAGCAGCGAAATCAGCCGCGGATCAGCAGCGAATCAGCAGCGAAATCAGCCGCGGATCAGCAGCGAAATCCGCCGCGGATCAGCAGCGAAATCAGCCGCGATCAGCAGCGAAATCAGCCGCGGATCAGCAGCGAAATCAGCCGCGGATCAGCAGCGAAATCCGCCGCGGATCAGCAGCAAAATCAGCCACGGATCCGCAGCGAATCAGCAGCAAAATCAGCCGCGGATCAGCAGCGAAATCAGCCGCGGATCAGCAGCGAAATCAGCCGCGGATCAGCAGCAAAATCAGCCGCGGATCAGCAGCGAAATCCGCTGCGGATCCGCAGCGGATCAGCAGCGAAATCAGCCGCGGATCAGCAGCGAAATCAGCCGCGGATCAGCAGCGAAATCAGCCGCGGATCAGCAGCGAAATCCGCCGCGGATCAGCAGCAAAATCAGCCACGGATCCGCAGCGAATCAGCAGCGAAATCAGCCGCGGATCAGCAGCGAAATCAGCCGCGGATCAGCAGCGAAATCAGCCGCGGATCAGCAGCAAAATCAGCCACGGATCCGCAGCGAATCAGCAGCGAAATCAGCCGCGGATCAGCAGCGAAATCAGCCGCGGATCAGCAGCGAAATCCGCTGCGGATCCGCAGCGGATCAGCAGCGAAATCAGCCGCGGATCAGCAGTGAAATCCGCTGCGGATCCGCAGCGAATCAGCAGCAAAATCAGTCGTGGATCAGCAGCGAAATCCGCTGCGGATGCGCAGCGAAATCCGCAGCAGATCAGAAGCGAAATCCGCAGCGGATCAGCAGCGAAATCCGCCGCGAATCAGCAGCGAAATCTGCCGCGAATCAGCAGCGAAATCCGCGGCGGATCAGCAGCGAAATCCGCCGCGGATCCGCAGCAAAATACGCCGCGGATCCGCAGCAAAATACGCAACGTGTGCACAGGGCCTAATAGGAAAAAAAAAAAAAAAAACTTTATTTTTTTTATTTGTCCCTACCTATGATAAAGGGGGGGTTCATTTACTTTTTTTTATTTTGATCACTGTGACAGTTTATCACAGTGATCAAAATAAATTTTTGGACACTGGGGGGCGCACTGCGCATGCGCCGGCCGGCGGGCGCACTGCGCATGCGCCCGCCATTTTCCAAGATGGCGGCGCCCATGAAGAGGCCCGGGCGGACGCCGGGACCGATCCAGGGACATCGGTGGATCGGGAGAGGTGAGTAGGGTGGTCGGAAGGTTAGGGGGGGATCGGAAGGTGGGGGCACCGGAGCAAAGGAGGAGGGGAGCTGTTAGTGACGGCGGTGACCGATCGCTGCCATCTTTCGGTGGCGGCGGCCGATCGCCGCCGTGACTACGTGTGGGGGGGTCAGGTCTCGGTGTCCAGCCATGGCAGATGCTATTGCAGCATCGGCCATGGCTGGATTGTAATATTTCACCAATTAGATTGGTGAAATATTACAGATTGCTCTGATTGGCTGTTTCACTTTTAACAGCCAATCAGAGCAATCGTGGCCACGGGGGGGTTAAGCCAACCCCCCTGTGGTGAAGCACAAAGGGTCCTGTAACTGCGGGTCGGGTGACCTTTGAGTGACCCCGGTCTCCCGGCCCGCAGGAACGCGATCCTTTCATGACGCAGGGTATGCGTCATAGGTCGGATTGGCACCGACTTTCATGACGCATACGCTGTGTCAAAGGTCGGGAAGGGGTTAAAAAGCATCTTTTAGTGTGTTACAGCAACCAAACATGAAAACCCAATATTAGGGCTCATACTCACTTGAGCCGAAAACGGATGATTTTCAGCCGATAAAAAGTCGGATTCAAATCGGACCAATGTTATTCAATAGGTGACGTCTCATTTGCAAATTTTTTCTCAGCCGAAATCGCATGCTGCGAGTGAAATCGCAGCATGCTGCAATTTGCAGTGTATTACGGCCGAGACTCGCCAATGCAAGTCAATGGGTGCGTGAAAAAAACGGATTGCACACGGACCAGACGTGTGAGTTGCGAGAAAAACGCAACAGTTCTCCTGGTGACAGGAAATTCAATCATGCTTTCTCAGGAAGTTTTGACATGCAGATTAGCCTGGCACACTACACTCCTAACCAGGAAGCACACCTCCACGGAGTAATCATGGCCAGAATCATTAATATTGAAATGCTGCTAGTGCTGGTGCAGGAAAGGCCTGTTTTGTGGGACCAACGCGACCCCCATTATGCGAACCGCTCCCGCAAGGAGGCAGCATGGAGGTCTATATGCGGCCACATGGTCCCTGGGTATGAGGATCGGCCTCGTGCGGAGCAGCAAGAAATTAGTAAGTAGATTTATGGAACTATTGTGTTCACTCTTAAATGTAAAGTTAGAATGCAGGATATCTTATGTGTGTCCTATATTACCCATATTGTATAAGATATACATTTGCTACATCACAGGCCACATTACACTGAGGACTACATGTTGTATGCTATTTTCCATATTTCTTTTCAGTGAATGATGTAACTAGACGGTGGCGGAGTTGTCGGGACCAGTACCGGAGTGAATGCCAGCAATTAGGGAGGAGTGGGGATGTAGCCCCAAAAAAATGGAAATATGTCTATTGCGACCGTTTGAATTTTCTGGCCCCCAGCATGGCCATAAGTGCATTCATTAAGGTACACCTTAAGCACATGTTCTACTGTCTCCATAACTTATTGATTGTAATGTTCAATGTTTTCTATCCAACAGAACGGAGTCAATCCTTACAGAAAGAGAGACAGCATCTAACTCCGAGGTCATCATTGACCCTGTCGGTGAAGGTGACAAAGTGGCTGGCCCATCTTCGGCCCCCCCGACACCAATCAGCCAGCAGCACCACCACCACCAACATGTGAAGCAGCATCAGCATCCACACAGGAGGCTAATCCCCAGGAGGAAGATGTGGGCCACAGCAGCAGTCCTACAGTGCCACTTGAAAGGTCACCCCTGCCTTCTGCCTTACCACTTCGTGGACGGCGCAGAAGAGTTGTTTCCACCTCTACCACTACGAGGCAAGTGGATACTGGTGTCCTCAACTATCTTTCCAGGGCTGCCCATGAGGATGGGGAAGAGGCATTCTTTCGTAGCCTTGCCCAATATTTGCGCCCGATCCCACGTTCCCTCAGATTGCGTGCCCGAGGTGCTCTCCAGATAGTACTGGACGCTTGTGCCCCACCCAACAATCCTCTGCCCATTTTTATTTTTTTAGAAAGGTGGCAGTTGTCACAAACCAACCTTCTGCCGCTGCAAGACCTTCCCCACCAGCAGTCAGGGGAATTAGAGTCCGCACCCCCTACCTTCCAGACACAGGCCACCCAAACCGAAGGGCAAAGAACCTATGGAAACTTGCCCGAGTTCAGTGCACCTGCCCAATATGGCCACTTGACCAGACACAATGTTGGAGGCTGGTCCCAACATGTGTCTGGTCGACATGGCCATATTGGGGGGTATGACGCCATGGGTTACTCCCATAGCCAGGATGTCAGCCATCCATACCATGCTCAACACTATTATGGTGCGCTAACACAGGAACAAACCTTAGGCCTGAATACTGCGTGGCCAACTTCCCTAGCCCAGGGTGATACACAGGTTGCACAACAGAGCAGACCAACTTCTGCCCAAGGTGACCGTCCTCTTCACCCCCACCCCCAACTTACCACAACCTATAATGAGGCAATGTGGTGGCCTGTTGTTGTTTGTTATTTTATGATGTTTGTACATTTTGTATTACTTTGTCTTATTCTTTGTCCGTTTTATGACATTTGGATATTATGAGGCCTGAATGTTAGGCCGTTACAGCCATATGATGGCAGTATGGCAGAAAAAAATGTGATGCAAAGAAAAGAAACATTTGCACAACATAAAAAGCAATGCTTGTCATGTTTTATTGAAGCAATATTCTATTATCAACCTAGAACTAAGGGTTTCTTCTAAACACTTATAGGCTTCAAAGGGTCAAACATTACATAAACAGTGTGACAAACTGCCATAAGTACTACATAGACATCACATTCTGTTGCCAGGGAGTAGATCCCTCAGGGAAACAAAATAATTAGTTAAAACATCACGCACTCTTAGGCCAGAGGGCTGGCGATGTTGAGGATGGACAGGTCTTCCAATAGTAGGATCAGGACTTACATCCTCTACCTCACCATCAACATTTGATGGGCAATCATGGTATCTTGTGAAATTATGCAGTACAACACATGCCTGTATTACCACGTTAACATTGGCTTCACCAAGTTGAATTGCGGACTGGAGAACCCGCCATTTGGCACACAGAATACCAAACGCACACTCAACAAGACGTCGTGCACGTGCTTGTGTTGCGTGAGTTGTGCTTTGTCCTAAATATGGGAGACACACTTACTTTTAACACAACAGAGCGTGTGTTGTATAACTGGGTATTGTCACAACATTTTGGTCAGCCATACCCAGTGATTGTGGATCCCAGGAGGCGTAGAAGATTTTGGGTCCATCCCCTTTTGAGGCGACGTAACAGTGAAGGCCATTTCCACTGTCTCTACGCTTCTCTGCGTAGCAATGCTGACAAGTTTTTTTCTTATTGTCGGATGTCCCTTTGCACTTTTGATATATTATTGGAGATTGTGCGCCCTGGGATAATGTTTAAGGACACAAGGATGCGTAAAGCAACATTTGACAAGGAGCGCCTAATCCTTATGTTACGGTATGTATGCAACCGATATATTGATGATGTATTTGAGATATTTATGTATTACCTGGCCTGGATATTTGTAGACAGCTATTAAGTCTCCTCTCAGTCTACTTTTTTGCAAGCTAAACATTCCAAAATCCTGCAACCGTTCTCCATAGGGCATGGTTTGCAGACCGGTCACCATTCTGGTGGCTCTTCTCTGAACTTGCTCCAGTTTGTTGATGTCTTTTTTAAAATGTGGTGCCCAAAACTGGACACAGTATTCCAGATGAGGTCTGACCAAAGAGGAGTAGAGGGCAATAATGACCTCACGTGATCTAGACTGTATGCTTCTGTTGATACATCCTAGAATTGTATTTGCCTTTTTTGCTGCTGCATCACACTGTTGACTCATGTTCAGTCTGTGATCAATTAGTATACCCAAGTCTTTTTCACATGTGCTGTTACTTAGCCCTATTCCTCCCATTTTTGCTTTTTCATTTTTATTGCCCAGATGTAGTACTTTGCATTTTTCCCTGTTAAAAATCATTCTGTTAGTTGCTGCCCACTGCTCCAGTTTATTTATATCTTTTTGAATCCTCTCTCTCTCTCTCTAGTATTAGCTACCCCTCCTAGCTTTGTGTCATCAGCAAATTTGATCAGTTTACCCTCAATTCCTTCATCTAAATCATTGATAAAGATGTTGAACAATACAGGGCCCAAAACAGAGCCTTGTGGTACCCCACTTGAGACATTCTTCCAACTGGATGTGCAGCCATTTACGACCACTCTTTGGGTCCGATCACTAAGCCAGTTATGAATCCACCTAACAGTTGCCTTGTCCATTCCATACTTAGTCATTTTTTCAATAAGGATTGTGTGAGATACTTTGTCAAGTGCTTTGCTAAAGTCAAGATATACTACATCTACAGCATTTCCCTGATCCACCCAGTCAGTTATTCTGTCATAGAAGGAAATTAAGTTAGTCTGACATGACTTATTAGTTACAAACCCAATGTTAGGGTTCGAGTTCCCGCTGCTGCACAAGGGGAGTCTCAAACCAGTCCCGCTGCAGTCCCCCATTTGTCTCCGTCCTCATGGAGCCTACTCAGCTTAGACGTCGGTCCCAGCATCTCGCCCAGTCTAACAGTGTGCAGAGGATTACTGCTGCTCCTCCAGGCTCTGCTATTGTGGCCAGTACTGGTTAGCGGCGAGCAGACGTCTTTAGGACAAAGTCCTTGTTTTCCCCTTCTGAGCATGCCCAGAGTGAGATCTCTAATTGGAGATCAGGGGTCACATGCTCAGGTACTGCAGCAGCTCCTATTGGTCCGCCAGGAAGGTCCTGTGACTACTGGTGTTCTGGAACAAGTTTCATTGGTCCTTGTTTCTGGCAGGTCCTGTAGCTGTTACTATAAAAGGGTAGCATGGCTGGGCCACCATGCGCTAGTATCAATCGTCATATGCTTTGCGCCAGTGTAGTCATGCGTGTGTGTGGTTAGGGCCCGGCTGAAATAAGCCCCTAGAATACCGACTTAATCAGTGAGGAGTTTGGTATGCTAGCTGGTCAGGGTCGGTGTCCTAGATACCCTGATACCGGCATAACTGGTGAGGAGTTTGTTTGCCGTATTCAGGGCCTGGCGTTCAAAGCCCATAGATTGCGGGTGTCTCCCGCGAGGACATTAGGCATGATCACGTTTTAAAGTTCGCTTAGCATCCCAAATGTGAAACCCGGGTGCCTGACAGACACAGAAGTTTTCTCAGCGGCTCTGGACGTAACAGGGTTCGCTTTCAATCTAACAGCCCGAGCAGTTTTTTTTTGCGACTCGTTGTTTAATGATTCGACACATCGCCAAACGCTGCGGCACCCTTCTACGCTTTTGGGGAATAGCAGAGTTTCGCACATATTGCCACAGCGCTTTAGGCTTTTTTTTGGCGACTCGGGGGAAAACAAGTTCGTTTCTTGCGCCATTTTGCTAGCACAGCTCCGCCTCACGGGGGCCCCCGGGCTGCGAACGCCCCTTTTTACTCATTATTTGGGGGGTTCCGCAGACCCAAAATAAACACACCGGGGTCGGGGCAGTAAAAGGCGGATGACCCGTCTACTCAGTACATCCACACTGGAGGTATTTTGGGGGCTCTTGACGCACAACCTCAGCTGTGAGTTCCGGGCAGCCCCGGTTTCGGGCTCTAGCGTGGCGCGCCATTTGTCCCTCCATTTCTGCCCCACATTACCCCCCTCCCCTTTCTGCAAGTTTGCCGTGACGCAACAATGGGGGGAAATTGCCCCCTGGTGTAAGGGCACACATAAAATCCTGGGGGTTTGGCGGAAGGTAACAGTTTAATGCTTTATATCCTTCACCCCACACACACTTGGGCACACCCCAAAGGGGAAAAAAGAGGGCATGCAGCAAGCTCATCATTTCCCGTCGTCGGACAGGTCATCTGTCCCCGACTCGAGGGAGGAGAGGAGAGGAATCGATTTATTTCCCGTCAAGCCGTGACTAAATCAACAGACGGAGACACTTTGGAGAAAGGGAAGTTTCACAAAACTTTAGTCGCCTGTCCCAAGGGCAGTGAAGTTCAGTTGAGTGTTTTCCCGAAATAGGAGAAAACGAGAACTGTCACGAGCTCCAAGGAAAAATAAGAAAGGATTTTACTTGTCCCTCCTAAATGGGAGTGCTTTTGTAAAAACGCAAGCAGGGCAAGGGGGCAGTGGAAGGAATTTGAGAAGTGCCCTTTGGGAAAGAATTAAACCCGCACAATTTACCCGG
Organism: Oophaga sylvatica; assembly: GCA_033576555.1. Classification (NCBI taxonomy): domain Eukaryota; kingdom Metazoa; phylum Chordata; class Amphibia; order Anura; family Dendrobatidae; genus Oophaga; species Oophaga sylvatica. The sequence goes on from JARQOD010011260.1 coordinate 23,955, forward strand.
GCACGGGGGGCCGAATGTTGCTATCCTTTCACCATAGAACAACAACCAAGTCTTTCTGGCCTTAGCGCAGAAAGCACCCTTGAAGTGTCAGTACGTAAAAGATCAGGTGGGAAAAGGACTTGACTAGGCCC
>JARQOD010011261.1:0-24075 GCA_033576555.1 Oophaga sylvatica
GAGACTACCCTGGTCACTTTCCGTGACAACCTGCCTGTCCCAGAGACTGCCTGTCACTTGTCGTGACAACCTTCCTGTCCCAGAGACTGCCTGGTCACTTGTCGTGACAACCTTCCTGCCCTGGTCACTTGCCGTGACAACCTGCCTGCCCTGGTCACTTGCCGTGACAACCTGCCTGCCCTGGTCACTTGCCGTGACAACCTGCCTGCCCTGGTCACTTGCCGTGACAACCTGCCTGCCTGGTCACTTGCCGTGACAACCTGCCTGCCTGGTCACTTGCCGTGACAACCTGCCTGCCCTGGTCACTAGCCGTGACAACCTGCCTGTCCCAGAGACTGCCTTGGTCACTTGCCGTGACAACCTGCCTGTCCTGCCGGTTCCTCCTTGGTCTACCCTGTGATGACGTCTGTCCTGGGTCGGTGTCTGATGTTCTCCTGCTGAGCCTGTGCTACGCCTGAGGCCTGAGAGAGAGGCCGTCCTAGTATGCCCGTGCCAGATGACCCTGGACTTCATCAACCCGTGATGACCCCGCCATCGTCTGACGTTCGTCCTGGGCCGGTGTCTGATGTTCTCCTGCTGAGCCTGTGCTACGCCCGAGGCCTGAGAGTGAGGCCATACTAGTATGCCCGTGCCAGATGATCCTGGACTTCATCAACCCGTGATGACCCCGCCATCGTCTGAAGTCTGTCTGAGGTCGGTGTCTGATGTTCTCCTGCTGAGCCTGTGCTACGCCTAAGGCCTGAGAGAGAGGCCGTCCAAGTATGCCCGTGCCAGATAACCCTGGACTGCATCTACCCGTGATGTCCTCCAGCACTCGTCTATGATCCTGAGTCGTGTACCCTTCTCTGATGTGCGGAATCGGGAGCCCGGTCTTATGTTCTGTTTTATGTACTGTGTTTCTTTAAGTAAACTTTATGTTTCTTCTTACCTGAAGTTGTGCGGTGTTGTCTAGTCCTGCAGGTCGCCACCTTGCCCACATGCTCAGCTGCCACGGATCCCGGTCGCTGCCCTTCCCTAGTCCGGGCAGGCCCGGGTCTCCCTCCGTGGTCCAGTGGGTCCACATTCTTTACCATCTGGGACCCATGCCTCACGTCGTCGTGGACTGGCGGCGTGGGAGCATTGGCTAGCTAGGCAAGCTATGCCATGTCCCGACGCCCCACAGCCGTGGGAAGCGCTACAGTACATACTGTCTGAGCCCCGGTGCTTCCCCATTGTGCATACTGTCTGAGCCCCGGTGCTTCCTCATTGTACATACTGTCTGGGCCCCGATGCTCCCCAATTGTCCATACTGTCTGAGCCCCGATGCTCCCCCAATGTACACACTGTCTGAGCCCCGATGCTTCCCCATTGTACATTCTGTCTGAGCCCCGGTGCTTCCCCATTGTGCATACTGTCTGGGGCCTGGTGCTTCCCCATTGTCCATACTGTCTGAGCCCCGGTGCTTCCCCATTGTGCATACTGTCTGAGCCCCGGTGCTTCCTCATTGTACATACTGTCTGGGCCCCAATGCTCCCCCATTGTACATACTGTCTGAGCCCCGGTGCTTCCCCATTGATCATACTGTCTGAGCCCCGGTGCTTTCCCATTGCAAATACTTTCTGAGCCCCGGTGCTTCCCCATTGTACATACTGTCTGGGCCCCGATGCTTCCCCATTGTCCATACTGTCTGAGCCCCGGTGCTTCCCCATTGTACATACTGTCTGGGGCCCGGTGCTTCCCCATTGTACATACTGTCTGAGCCCCGGTGCTTCCCCATTGTACTGTACATACTGTCTGGGCCCCGGTGCTTCCCCATTGTACATACTGTCTGGCCCCGATGCTTCCTCATTGTACATACTGTCTGAGCCCCGGTGCTTCCCCATTGTCCATACTGTCTGAGCCCCGGTGATTCCCATTGTTCATACTGTCTGGGGCCTGGTGCTTCCCCATTGTACATACTGTCTGAGCCCCGGTGCTCCCCCATTGTACATACTGTCTGAGCCCCGGTGCTTCCCCATTGTTCATACTGTCTGGGGCCCGGTGCTTCCCCATTGTACATACTGTCTGAGCCCCGGTGGTTCCCCATTGTTCATACTGTCTGAGCCCCGGTGCTTTCCCATTGTAAATACTTTCTGAGCCCCGGTGCTTCCCCATTGTACATACTGTCTGAGCCCGGTGCTTCCCCATTGTTCATACTGTCTGAGCCCCGATGCTTTCCCATTGTAAATACTTTCTGAGCCCCGGTGCTTCCCCATTGTACATACTGTCTGGGCCCCGATGCTTCCCCATTGTACATACTGTCTGAGCCCCGGTGCTTCCCCATTGTACATACTGTCTGGGCCCCGGTGCTTCTGCACTGTACATACTGTCTGAGCCCCAGTGCTTCCCTATTGTACATACTGTCTATGCCCCAGTGCTTTCCCATTGTCCATACTGTCTGGGCCCCAATATTTCCCCATTGTACATACTGTCTGGGCCCCGGTGCTTCCCCATTGTTCATACTGTCTGAGCCCCGGTGCTTCCCCATTGTCCATACTGTCTGGGCCCCAATACTTCCCCATTGTACATACTGTCTGGGCCCCGGTGCTTCCCCATTGTACATACTGTCTGAGCCCCGGTGCTTCACCATTGTGCATACTCTCTGAGCCCCGGTGCTTCCCCATTGTACATACTGTCTGAGCCCCGGTGCTTCCTCATTGTACATACTGTCTGAGCCCCGGTGCTTCCCCATTGTACATACTGTCTGAGCCCCGGTGCTTTCCCATTGCAAATACTTTCTGAGCCCCGGTGCTTCCCCATTGTACATACTGTCTGGGCCCCGATGCTTCCCCATTGTCCATACTGTCTGAGCCCCGGTGCTTCCCCATTGTACATACTGTCTGGGGCCCGGTGCTTCCCCATTGTACATACTGTCTGAGCCCCGGTGCTTCCCAATTGTACTGTACATACTGTCTGGGCCCCGGTGCTTCCCCATTGTACATACTGTCTGGCCCCGATGCTTCCTCATTGTACATACTGTCTGAGCCCCGATGCTTCCCCATTGTCCATACTGTCTGAGCCCGGTGATTCCCCATTGTTCATACTGTCTGGGGCCTGGTGCTTCCCCATTGTACATACTGTCTGAGCCCCGGTGCTCCCCCATTGTACATACTGTCTGAGCTCCGGTGCTTCCCCATTGTTCATACTGTCTGGGGCCCGGTGCTTCCCCATTGTACATACTGTCTGAGCCCCGGTGGTTCCCCATTGTTCATACTGTCTGAGCCCCGGTGCTTTCCCATTGTAATACTTTCTGAGCCCCGGTGCTTCCCATTGTACATACTGTCTGGCCCCATGCTTCCCATTGTACATACTGTCTGAGCCCCGGTGCTTTCCCATTGTACATACTGTCTGGGCCCCGGTGCTTCTGCATTGTACATACTGTCTGAGCCCCAGTGCTTCCCTATTGTACATACTGTCTATGCCCCGTGCTTCCCATTGTCCATACTGTCTGGGCCCCAATACTTCCCCATTGTACATACTGTCTGGGCCCCGGTGCTTCCCCATTGTTCATACTGTCTGAGCCCCGGTGCTTCCCCATTGTCCATACTGTCTGGGCCCCATACTTCCCCATTGTACATACTGTCTGGCCCCGGTGCTTCCCCATTGTACATACTGTCTGAGCCCCGGTGCTTCCCATTGTGCATACTCTCTGAGCCCCTGGTGCTTCCCCATTGTACATACTGTCTGAGCCCCGGTGCTTCCCCATTGTACATACTGTCTGAGCCCCGGTGCTTCCCCATTGTACATACTGTCTGAGCCCCGGTGCTTCCCCATTGTACATACTGTCTGGCCCCGGTGCTTCCCCATTGTACATACTGTCTGAGCCCCGGTGCTTCCCCATTGTACATACTGTCTGAGCCCCGGTGCTTCCCATTGTACATACTGTCTGAGCCCCGGTGCTTCCCCATTGTACATACTGTCTGGGCCCCGGTGCTTCTGCACTGTACATACTGTCTGAGCCCCAGTGCTTCCCATTGACATCTGTCCATGCCCGTGCTTTCCATTGTCCATACTGTCTGAGCCCCGGTGTTTCTCCATTGTACAGTCATGGCCAAAAGTTTTGAGAATGACACAAATATTATATTTTCACATGATCTGCTGCCCTCTGGTTTTTATGTGTGTTTGACAGATGTTTTTATCACAGACAGAAATATAATAATTGCAAACATATGAGTAACAAAAGCTTATATTGACAGTTAAGGGTATGCCACACTGAACAATATCGCTAACGGGATCGCTAAAAAACGTCACTATTTAGCGATCCCGTTAGCGATGTTGCTCAGTGCGGCATCTGCCAGCGACGAGCTTCCTGCTGTGATCTCGCTCGTCGCTGGAATCGTTCCGGACCCTATTTTCTCGTCGGCGCTCCCGCTGGGTAAGTATATATCGCTAGTGTGGCACCTTTTCTTAGCGATTTAGCGGTACTTTTGTACCGCTAAAGTCGTTAAGAAGATCGCTAACGGCGATAGCGTCGTTAACTATATCGCTAAATGTGGCCGCACTTAGCGATATATAAACAATCCCGCTAGCGATCGCATTAGTATGCGTCGTTATCGTGATCGCTAGCGGGATTGTTTAGTGTGGCAGTACCTTTAGAATGAGTTAATGCAGCAAGTCAATATTTGCAGTGTTGACCCTTCTTCTTCAGGACCTCTGCAATTCTCCCTGGCATGCTCTCAATCAACTTCTGGACCAAATCCTGACTGATAGCAGTCCATTCTTGCACAATCAATGCTTTCATTTTGTCAGAATTTTTAGGTTTTTGTTTGTCCACCCGTCTCTTGATGATTGACCACAAGTTCTCAATGGAATTAAGATCTGGGGAGTTTCCAGGCCATGGACCCAAAATCTCTATGTTTTGTTCCCTGAGCCATTTAGTTATCACCTTTGCTTTATGGCAAGGTGCTCCATCATGCTGGAAAGGGTATTGTTGATCGCCAAACTGCTCTTGGAGGGTTGGGAGAAGTTGCTCTTGGAGGACATTCTGGTACCATTCTTTATTCATGGCTGTGTTTTTAGGCAAGACTGTGAGAGAGCCGATTCCCTTGGCTGAGAAGCAACCCCACACATGAATGGTTTCAGGATGCTTAACAGTTGGCATGAGACAAGACTGGTGGTAGCGCTCACCTTGTCTTCTCCGAATGAGGCGTTTTCCTGATGTCCCAAACAATCGAAAAGGGGATTCATCAGAGAAAATAACTTTACCCCAGTTCTCAGCAGTCCACTGCCTGTACCTTTTGCAGAATATCAGTCTGTCCATGATGTTTTTTCTGGAGAGAAGTGGCTTCTTTGCTGCCCTCCTTGAAACCAGGCCTTGCTCCAAGAGTCTCCGCCTCACAGTGCGTGCAGATGCACTTACACCTGCCTGCTGCCATTCCTGAGCAAGCTCTGCACTGCTGGTAGCCCGATCCCACAGCTGAAACACTTTTAAGAGACGGTCCAGGCGCTTGCTGTCTTTCTTGGGCGCCCTGAAGCCTTTTTGGCAACAATGGAACCTATCTCCTTGAAGTTCTTGATGATGCGATAGATTGTTGTCTGAGGTGCAATCTTTCTATCTGCGATACTCTTCCCTGTTAGGCCATTTTTGTGCATTGCAATGATGACTGCACGTGTTTCTTTAGAGATAACCATGGTTAACAGAAGAGAAACAATGATGCCAAGCACCAGCCTCCTTTTAAAGTGTCCAGTGGTGTCATTCTTACTTAATCATGACAGATTGATCTCCAGCCATGTCCTCATCAACACCCACACCTGTGTTAATGGAGCAATCACTGAAAAGAGGTTAGCTGGTCCTTTTAAGGCAGGGCTGCAATGATGTTGAAATGTGTTTTGGGGGATAAAGTTCATTTTCTAGCCAAATATTCACTTTGCAAGTAATTGCTGTTAAGCTGATCACTCTTTATAACATTCTGGAGTATATGCAAATTGCCATTAGAAAAAGTGAAGCAGTAGACTTGTAACAATTAAACTTGTGTCATTCAAAACTTTTGGCCAGATTGTACATACTGTCTGGGCCACGTGCTTCCCCATTGTACATACTGTCTGGCCCCGTGCTTCCCCATTGTACATACTGTCTGAGCCCCGTGCTTCCCCATTGTACATACTGTCTGAGCCCCGGTGCTTCCCCATTGTTCATACTGTTTCCTGAGCCCCGGTGCTTCCCCATTGTTCATACTGTCTGGGCCTGGTGCTTCCCCATTGCACATACTGTCTGAGCCCCGGTGCTTCCCCATTGTACATACTGTCTGGGCCCCGGATGCTTCCCCATTGTACATACTGTCTGAGCCCCGGTGCTTCCCCATTGTACATACTGTCTGGGCCCCGATGCTTCCCCATTGTACATACTGTCTGAGCCCCGGGTGCTCCCCATTGTACATACTGTCTGAGCCCCGGTGCTTCCCATTGTACATACTGTCTGGCCCCCCGTGCTTCCCCATTGTCCATACTGTCTGAGCCCCGGTGCTTCCCCATTGTACATACTGTTGAGCCCCGGTGCTTCCCCATTGTACATACTGTTTGATCCCCGGTGCTTCCCCATTGTACATACTGTTTGAACCCCGGTGCTTTCCCATTGTACATACTGTCTGTGCCTGGTGATCCCATTGTACATACTGTCTGAGCCCCGGCGTTTCCCATGTCATACGGGCTGACTCAATGCTTCCATTGTACATACTGTCTGGCCCCAGTGCTTCCCCATTGTACATACTGTCTGAGCCCAGTGCTTCCCCATTGTACATATGTCTGGCCCCGTGCTTCCCCATTGTACCATACTGTCTATGCCCCAGTGCTTCCCCATTGTACGATACTGTCTGGGCCCCATGCTTCCCCATTGTCCATACTGTCTATGCCCCAGTGCTTCCCCAATTGTACATACTGTCTGGCCCAATACTTCCCATTGTCCATACTGTCTGAGCCCCGTGTTTTTCCATGTACTTTACTGCTAGCCTCAATGCTTCCCATTGTCCATACTGTCTGGGCCCCAGTGATTCCCCATTGTACATACTGTCTGAGCCACAGTGCTTCCCCATTGTACATATGTCTGGGCCCCGATGCTTCCCCATTGTACATACTGTCTGATGCCCCAGTGCTTCCCCATTGTCATACTGTCTGGCCCCGTGCTTCCCCATTGTTCATACTGTCTGAGCCCCGTGCTTCCCCATTGTACATACTGTCTGAGCCCCGTGCTTCCCCATTGTCATACTGTCTGAGCCCCGTGCTTCCCCATTGTCCATACTGTCTATGCCCCAGTGCTTCCCCATTGTACATACTGTCTGGGCCCCGTGCTTCCCCATTGTCCATACTGTCTAGCCCCGTGCTTCCCCATTGTCATACTGTCTGGGCCCCGGTGCTTCGCCATGTACATACTGTCTGAGCCCGGTGCTTCCCCATTGTTCATACTGTCTGGGGCCTGGTGCTTCCCCATTGTCATACTGTCTGGGTCACGGTGCTTCCCATTGTTCATACTGTCTGGGGCCTGGTGCTCCCATTGTCCATACTGTCTGAGCCCCGGTGCTTCCCCATTGTTCATACTGTCTGGGGCCTGGTGCTTCCCCATTGTACACACTGTCTGAGCCCCGGTGCTTCCCCATTGTTCATACTGTCTGAGCCCCGGTGCTTCCCCATTGTTCATACTGTCTGAGCCCCGGTGCTTCCCCATTGTTCATACTGTCTGGGCCCCAGTGCTTCCCCATTGTACATACTGTCTGAGCCACAGTGCTTCCCCATTGTACATATTGTCTGGGCCCCGATGCTTCCCCATTGTACATACTGTCTATGCCCCAGTGCTTCCCCATTGTCGATACTGTCTGGGCCCCAGTGCTTCCCCATTGTCCATACTGTCTATGCCCCAGTGCTTCCCCATTGTACATACTGTCTGGGCCCCAATACTTCCCATTGTCCATACTGTCTGAGCCCCGGCGTTTTTCCAATGTCCATACTGGCTAGACCTCAATGCTTCACCATTGTCCATACTGTCTGGGCCCCAGTGATTCCCCATTGTACATACTGTCTGAGCCACAGTGCTTCCCCATTGTACATATTGTCTGGGCCCCGATGCTTCCCCATTGTACATACTGTCTATGCCCCAGTGCTTCCCCATTGTCCATACTGTCTGGGCCCCGATGCTTCCCCATTGTTCATACTGTCTGAGCCCCAGTGCTTCCCCATTGTACATACTGTCTGAGCCCCGGTGCTTCCCCATTGTTCATACTGTCTGAGCCCCGCTGCTTCCCCATTGTCCATACTGTCTATGCCCCAGTGCTTCCCCATTGTACATACTGTCTGGGCCCCAGTGCTTCCCCATTGTCCATACTGTCTATGCCCCAGTGCTTCCCCATTGTCCATACTGTCTGGGCCCCGGTGCTTCTGCACTGTACATACTGTCTGAGCCCCGGTGCTTCCCCATTGTTCATACTGTCTGGGGCCTGGTGCTTCCCCATTGTACATACTGTGTGGGTCACGGTGCTTCCCCATTGTTCATACTGTCTGGGGCCTGGTGCTTCCCCATTGTCCATACTGTCTGAGCCCCGGTGCTTCCCCATTGTTCATACTGTCTGGGGCCTGGTGCTTCCCCATTGTACACACTGTCTGAGCCCCGGTGCTTCCCCATTGTTCATACTGTCTGAGCCCCGGTGCTTCCCCATTGTTCATACTGTCTGGGCCCCAGTGCTTCCCCATTGTACATACTGTCTGAGCCCCGATGCTTCCCCATTGTTCATACTGTCTGGGCCCCAGTGCTTCCCCATTGTGCATACTGTCTGAGCCCCGGTGCTTCCCCATTGTACATACTGTCTGGGCCCCAGTGATTCCCCATTGTACATACTGTCTGAGCCACAGTGCTTCCCCATTGTACATACTGTCTGGGCCCCGATGCTTCCCCATTGTCCATACTGTCTATGCCCCAGTGCTTCCCCATTGTACATATTGTCTGAGCCACAGTGCTTCCTGTTATGTTTCGGTAGCTGAGGAGTGCAGGTAAAAAAGGCAATACACCAGAGCAGTTGGAATCTATGAGATTGCAGTACCCTGACTAACCACCACAACTAGAGGCAGCCGTGGAGCGTTCCTACGTTGGTCCTAGACGCCTCGTCACAGCCTGAGAAACTAACTACACCTAAAGATAGAAAGAGGAAAGCTATCTGCCCCGGAGCAGAACCCCAAAGATAACAGAAAGCCCCCAAACATGTAATGGCGGTTAGACAAGAAGAAATACTGACACAGACAGAAAATAGTATGAGCAAACGTTGGGGCCCAAACTACCTAAATAGAAAAGGATAGGAAGGATACTTACTGCAATCCCAAAAAACCCTGAAAAGCACCAACTCTACTAATTTCAAAAACACCTGAGATCACACGACCTCTACCACCTAAATTAGTTCTCTGGTGTAACAAAATCAAAACAGCAGCCACTGAAAAAACTGGAAAAAGCAAATGTACAAACATCAGTGGCTGAACTAAACTGAGAGGGCAAAAGCCCCCTGAGGGGACCCTGAAGGCCCCCACAGAAGTGCAGGACAAAATTCAAAAATAAAGCACAAAAACAAAAAGAAGGAAATGTCTTATCTGTAAGCAGGAGATGCAGAAACGACACAGCAGGCTACAAAGGAAACAGGAATCAAGGATTGAGACCAGAACAATTGATCACCGGCAACCCTGATGGGAAGGCGACTCCCTTATATAAGACCAGTCAGTAACACCTGATTCCCAATCCTCACAATCTTCACTGGACAGTCCAGTACCGCTAGTAACCACCAGAGGGAGCCTCTGCTCAGAACTCATCTCAAGCCCATTCACAACAGTACCCCCCCCCTTGAGGAGGGGTCACCGAACCCTCATTTGAGCAACCAGGTCGGTCAGGATGAGTTCTATGATACGCACGGATGAGTCTCCTAGCATGGATGTCCGAAGCAAACACCCAAGAATTGTCTTCCTGACCATAACCTCTCCACTTAACCAAATACTGGAGTTTCCGTCTAGAAAAACGAGAATCCAATATTTTCTCAACCACATACTCCAGATTGCCCTCAACCAAAACAGGGTCAGGAGGCAAAGCAGTAGGAACCACTGGCTCAACAAACCTCTTCAACAAGGACTTGTGGAACACGTTATGGATCTTAAATGTCCCTGGAAGAAGCAAACGAAAAGAAACAGGATTAAGAATTTCCATGATCTTATAAGGTCCAATGAACCTAGGCTTAAATTTAGGAGATGCCACTCTCATAGGAATATTTTTTGAGGACAACCAGACCAAGTCCCCCACTTTAAACCGAGGACCATCAGTCCTATGCCGGTTAGCAAACCGCTGGGCCTTCTCCTGAGAGAGGGACAACCTCTCCAATACCTGGTCCCAAATCTGTTGCATACGCTCCACAACAGAGTCAACACCTGGACAGACAGAAGCCTCCGTCTGTCCTGAAGAAAATCGAGGGTGAAACCCAGAATTACAGAAAAATGGAGACATCAAAGTGGCAGAGCTAGCCCTATTATTAAGAGCAAACTCAACCAAAGGCAAAAAAGAGACCCAGTCATCCTGATCAGCAGACACAAAGCATCTTAGATAAGTCTCCAATGTCTGGTTTGTTCTCTCAGTTTGACCATTGGTCTGAGGATGAAACGCCGAGGAGAAAGACAATTGAACACCAAGTTTAGAACAAAAGGTCCTCCAAAATCTGGAAACAAACTGGACTCCTCTGTCAGACACAATGTTCTCAGGAATGCCGTGTAAACGAACCACGTGCTGAAGGAACAACGGCACCAATTCAGAGGAGGAAGGCAACTTAGGTAATGGCACAAGATGTATCATCTTGGAAAACCTATCACAAATCACCCAGATGACGGTCATTCTCTGAGAAACAGGGAGGTCGGAAATGAAATCCATAGAGATATGGGTCCATGGTCTCTTGGGCACAGGCAATGGCATCAACAAACCACTAGAGCGAGAGCAAGGCTTGGAGCGAGAGCAAGTCCCGCAGGACTGCACAAATTCCCTGACATCACGAGACAAGGTAGGCCACCAAAAGGACCGACTAACCAAGTCTCTGGTACCAAAAATTCCGGGATGACCAGCCAACGCGGAACAATGAATCTCAGACATCACACTCTTTTTCCACTGGTCCGGGACAAATTTTCCAACCGGGCAGCGCTCGGGCCTATCCTCCTGACATCCCTCCAGAGCAAGTCTCAAATTGGGTGAGATGGCGGAAAGAACTACACCCTCTTTCAAAATAACAGAAGGATCAGATAACTCAGGAGAGTCCGCAAGGAAACTCCTCGAGAGGGCATCCGCCTTAACATTCTTAGTGCCAGGAAGAAAGGAAACCACAAAATTAAAACGTGTGAAAAACAAGGCCCACCTGGCCTGTCTAGGATTAAGTCGCTTGGCAGATTCCAGATAAACCAGATTCTTATGGTCCGTAAGGACCACCACCTGATGTTTGGCTCCCTCCAGTCAATGTCTCCACTCTTCAAAAGCCCACTTCATGGCCAATAACTCCCGATTACCCACGTCATAATTACGTTCAGTAGGAGAAAATTTTCGAGAGAAAAAGGCACAAGGGTTACTTTTAGAGGTCTCAGGATCTCTTTGGGACAAAACGGCACCTGCTCCAATTTCAGAGGCATCAACCTCCACCTGAAATGGCAGAGAAACATCAGGCTGCCGTAGAACAGGAGCAGAAGTGAATCTCTGCTTAAGTTCCTGAAATGCAGAGACTGCCTCAGGAGGCCAATTCACCACATCAGAACCCTTTCTGGTCAAATCAGTCAATGGTTTAACAATAACCGAGAAATTACCAATAAATTTACGATAAAAATTGGCGAAACCCAAGAATCTTTGAAGAGCCTTTAATGAGGTAGGTTGGACCCAATCACAGATGGCCTGAACCTTGACCGGGTCCATTTCAATAACAGATGGAGACAAAATGAATCCCAGAAATGAGATCCTCTGTACGCCAAAAAGACACTTTGATCCCTTCACATACAGAGCATTCTCTCTCAAAATCTGGAACACAGTCCGAACATGTTTCACATGAGAGTCCCAGTCATTGGAAAAAATCAAGATATCATCCAAATAAACAATCAGAAATGTATCCACAAAATCCCTGAAAATGTCATTCATGAAGGATTGGAAGACAGAAGGAGCATTAGTGAGCCCAAAGGGCATCACAAGGTACTCAAAATGCTCTTCAGGGGTATTGAATGCCGTCTTCCATTCATCCCCGTGCTTAATGCGAATAAGGTTATATGCCCCCCTGAGGTCAAGCTTGGTAAACCAAGTAGCATTTTTAACCCTGGAAAACAGGTCAGAAATCAAGGGTAACGGATATTGATATTTCACAGTAATATTGTTCAGAAGACGATAATCAATACACGGCCTCAATGAACCATCCTTTTTGGCCACAAAGAAAAAACCGGCACCTAAGGGTGAAGAAGATGGTCTGATATGACCCTTCTCCAATGACTCCTTGATATAAGACCGCATAGCGTCATATTCAGGTACAGACAAGTTAAAAAGGCGACCTTTAGGGAATTTACTACCAGGCACTAATTCAATAGCGCAGTCATAGCTCCTATGGGGAGGCAAGGATGCAGATTTACTTTCGCTAAATACATCAGAAAAATCAATCAAAAAGTCAGGAACATCCTGAGCCTGGGGGGAGGCAGAAAAAACAGGAGTGTTGGTATTAACACATTGGCAGCCCCAACTGGTTACAGACACGGATTTCCAATTCAAAACAGGATTATGAGATTGTAACCAAGCACGATAATGTCATGCAGATTATACAGAACCAAAAATTTGCAGCTCTCCTGATGATCAGGTTCCACCCTCATTATCACCTGAGTAGAGAACTGAGGTTTATTCTCAGCCAAAGGGGTAGAATCGATCCCCAGTAGGGGAATAGACTTCTGTAGGGGTATCAAGGGAAACCCACAACGTTTAGCAAAATCAAAATCCATCAGGTTAATAGCTGCTCCTGAATCAACGAAAGCCTGAGCAGAAAATGAGGACAGAGAGCATATCAGAGTAACAGTTAATAAAAACTTAGTCTGAACACTACCCAAGACAACTGAGCGTGCAAAACATCTTCCCCGCTTAGGGCAGACTGAAATAGCATGAGAGGCATCACCACAGTAGAAACATAACCCATTGCGCTTCCGAAACTCATGACGCTGTGCCCCAGAAACCACTATCACACTGCATGGATTCAGAAGCAGGTTCACAAGGCAACACTATTCCACGCATACTTCTCCGCTCACGCAAACGTCTGTCAATTTGAATTGCTAATGACATAGAATCATTGAGACCAGAGGGGACAGGGAATCCCACCATTACATCCTTTACATTATCTGACAGACCCTTCCGAAAAAGGGCTGCCAAAGCGTCGTCATTCCATTTGGTCAGGACTGCTCACCTACGGAATCTCTGACAGTATAACTCAGCGTCCTCAAGCCCCTGATTTAATGCCAACAAGGCTTTTTCAGCTTGATCAGTGACATTAGGCTCATCGTACAATAACCCCAAAGCCTGAAAAAATGCATCAACATCACTCAAGACAGGATCCCCAGGTGTCAGGGAAAAAGCCCAATCCTGAGGATCGCCGCGCAGGAGAGAGATGACAATTTGAACCTGCTGCGCTGCGTTCCCCGAGGACTTAGATTTCAAGGCAAAAAACAATTTACAGTTATTTTTGAAATTCTGAAACTTAGCTCGATCCCCTAAAAACAAATCTGGCATGGGAATCCTAGGTTCCACAACAGGCAACCCAGCAAGATAGATAGCAATACTCCGAACCTCAGTGGCAAGCTGATCCACACGGCCAGACAACTGTGCAAACTCCATTGAGAGAAAAAATACTTCCCAGCACCCAGAGATACAGAGGGAAAAAAAAAAAAATGCAACAAACAGAAAAATATCTCTGACAACTCTGACAACCTTTTTTTTTCTTTCACAATATTTTTCCCTTCTGGGAGTACCATACAATTTTAAATTTAGGCCGGTGATACTGTTATGTTTCGGTAGCTGAGGAGTGCAGGTAAAAAAGGCAATACACCAGAGCAGTTGGAATCTATGAGATTGCAGTACCCTGACTAACCACCACAACTAGAGGCCGCCGTGGAGCGTTCCTACGTTGGTCCTAGACGCCTCGTCACAGCCTGAGAAACTAACTACACCTAAAGATAGAAAGAGGAAAGCTATCTGCCCCGGAGCAGAACCCCAAAGATAACAGAAAGCCCCCAAACATGTAATGGCGGTTAGACAAGAAGAAATACTGACACAGACAGAAAATAGTATGAGCAAACGTTGGGGCCCAAACTACCTAAATAGAAAAGGATAGGAAGGGTACTTACTGCAATCCCAAAAAACCCTGAAAAGCACCAACTCTACTAATTTCAAAAACACCTGAGATCACACGACCTCTACCACCTAAATTAGTTCTCTGGTGTAACAAAATCAAAACAGCAGCCACTGAAAAAACTGGAAAAAGCAAATGTACAAACATCAGTGGCTGAACTAAACTGAGAGGGCAAAAGCCCCCTGAGGGGACCCTGAAGGCCCCCACAGAAGTGCAGGACAAAATTCAAAAATAAAGCACAAAAACAAAAAGAAGGAAATGTCTTATCTGTAAGCAGGAGATGCAGAAACGACACAGCAGGCTACAATGGAAACAGAAATCAAGGATTGAGACCAGAACAATTGATCACCGGCAACCCTGATGGGAAGGCGACTCCCTTATATAAGACCAGTCAGTAACACCTGATTCCCAATCCTCACAATCTTCACTGGACAGTCCAGTACCGCTAGTAACCACCAGAGGGAGCCTCTGCTCAGAACTCATCTCAAGCCCATTCACAACAGCTTCCCCATTGTACATACTGTCTGGGCCCCAGTGATTCCCCATTGTAAATACTGTCTGAGCCCCAGTGCTTCCCCATTGTACATATTGTCTGGGCCCCGGTGCTTCCCCATTGTCCATACTGTCTGGGCCCCGGTGCTTCTGCACTGTACATACTGTCTCAGCCCCAGTGCTTCCCCATTGTTCATACTGTCTGAGCCCCGGTGCTTACCCATTGTACATACTGTCTGGGGCCCGGTGCTTCCCCATTGTACATAGTGTCTGAGCCCCGGTGCTTCCCCATTGTACATAGTGTCTGGGCCCCGGTGCTTCCCCATTGTACATAGTGTCTGGGCCCCGTTGCTTCCCCATTGTACATACTGTCTGAGCCCCGGTGCTTCCCCATTGTCCATACTGTCTGGGGCCCGGTGCTTCCCCATTGTACATACTGTTTGAGCCCTGGTGCTTCCCCATTGTACATACTGTCTGAGCCCCGATGCTTCCCCATTGTACATACTGTCTGGGGCCCGGTGCTTCCCCATTGTACATACTGTCTGAGCCCTGGTGCTTCCCCATTGTACATACTGTCTGGGGCCCGGTGCTTCCCCATTGTACATACTGTTTGAGCCCTGGTGCTTCCCCATTGTACATACTGTCTGAGCCCCGGTGCTTCCCCATTGTACATACTGTCTGGGGCCCGGTGCTTCCCCATTGTACATACTGTCTGAGCCCTGGTGCTTCCCCATTGTACATACTGTCTGAGCCCCGGTGCTTCCCCATTGTACATACTGTCTGAGCCCTGGTGCTTCCCCATTGTACATACTGTCTGAGCCCTGGTGCTTCCCCATTGTACATACTGTTTGAGCCCCGGTGCTTCCCCATTGTGCATACTGTCTGAGCCCCGGTGCTTCCCCATTGTGCATACTGTCTGAGCCCTGGTGCTTCCCCATTGTACATATTGTCTGAGCCCTGGTGCTTCCCCATTGTACATATTGTCTGAGCCCCGGTGCTTCCCCATTGTACATACTGTCTGAGCCCCGATGCTTCCCCATTGTACATACTGTCTGGGCCCCGGTGCTTCTGGACTGTACATACTGTCTGAGCCCCGGTGCTTCTGGACTGTACATACTGTATGAGCCCTGGTGCTTTCCCATTGTACATACTGTCTGAGCCCCGGTGCTTCCCCATTGTTCATACTGTCTGGGCCCCGATGCTTCCCCATTGTAAATACTGTCTGAGTCCCGGTGCTTCCCCATTGTACATACTGTCTGGGGCCCGGTGCTTCCCCATTGTACATACTGTCTGAGCCCCGGTGCTTCCCCATTGTGCATATTGTCTGAGCCCCGGTGCTTCTGCACTGTACATACTGTCTGAGCCCCGGTGCTTCCCCATTGTACATACTGTATGAGCCCCGGTGCTTTCCCATTGTACATAATGTCTGGGCCCCGGTGCTTCCCCATTGTTCATACTGTCTGGGCCCCGATGCTTCCCCATTGTACATACTGTCTGAGTCCCGGTGCTTCCCCATTGTTCATACTGTCTGGGGCCTGGTGCTTCCCCATTGTTCATACTGTCTGGGGCCTGGTGCTCCCCCATTGTACATACTGTCTGGGGCCTGGTGCTTCCCCATTGTTCATACTGTCTGGGGCCTGGTGCTTTCCCATTGTTCATACTGTCTGGGGCCTGGTGCTTTCCCATTGTACATACTGTCTGGGCCCCAATACTTCCCCATTGTCCATACTGTCTGAGCCCCGGTGTTTTTCCAATGTCCATACTGTCTAGACCTCAATGCTTTCCCATTGTACATACTGTCTGGGCCCCGGTGCTTCCCCATTGTTCATACTGTCTGGGCCCCGGTGCTTCCCTATTGTTCATACTGTCTGGGCCCCGATGCTTCCCCATTGTACATACTGTCTGAGCTCCGGTGCTTCCCCATTGTTCATACTGTCTGGGGCCTGGTGCTTTCCCATTGTCCATACTGTCTGAGCCCCGGTGTTTTTCCAATGTCCATACTGTCTAGACCTCAATGCTTTTCCATTGTACATACTGTCCTCTAGTTAAAAACAGTATAATGGGGAGTAAATTGTGGTTCTAAACATGGCACAAAAGCGAGTGTTACCCCTACCTGCCGAGGGCTGTAAAGAACCAATGATAGTTGGAGGTGTCAGAAGAGACAGAGAGCGCTCCGTCTGTCCATGAGTCAGGGGTTCATCTTAAGAGTTGAACTGCGGAACCAGACACAACTGTGGGTGTGTGAAAGAGAATGCAGGGACAGCAGGCCGCTGAACAATCCAAAACACCTTAATTATGAATGGGAGAATATAACACCAAACATAGATATGGTCCTTAGAGTCTGCAATGTGGCCTCACAAAAGGAACAAATCTGGAGGTGCCACCTGGTAATCCAAAGAAAAGGAAATGCAACAAGTGTCTTTATACTAGCTCCTCAAATCCAGCAGGGTGGGAAAGACATCACAATCCCATGTGGCAACTGATCTCCAATCTCTAGTAGTCCATACACGGGCACCAGGACCTGGCCTCAGCAACAGATCCTGGCCCTTCACAGGACACAGCACCAACTACCAAACCAAACATGTAGCTTATTGTTCTACCTCTATTGGGATCAGCCCCCTGGTTGAGCAGAAACTCACACCCACCAGCTTAAACATTTGCTACAGGTAGCTCAAAGGACAAAGAAGGTTCCAGCAACAGCCGGACGTGGGAACGAAGGGTTAAGGGTAGGCTGACATGACGCTGGGAGGGCGTGACGGCAGGGATACAGAGTAATGAAAGGGGGGGGGTTGTGTAAGATGAGCCGGGGGGGAGGGGGGGGTGTAGTGGACTGGGGAAAAAGGGATATGACAATGGTGGAGGTGGGGTCAGGTGGACAAAAAGACTGACCGGGGGTAGGGAAGCCCCTTTTTGTGACCTCCGAGGACGAGACAACAAGACCCACCCACCCAGGAGAAAGAGAAACTTCAGGTCACAGTGGCGATCATCGGTGGCATTGTCAATGTTCAACAAATGTTTGTTAATTATGTTTTTTATATATATATATATATATATATATATATAATATATAAATTCTGTTATTTAAGAATTACAATGAAAGAGAGAGAATTTAATTACATTGACCTTGTAAGCCCGGGGGAAGGGCAATCAGTCAGTCGTGGTTCCCCGGAGGTTTCCACCACAAATATATATTAAAAAAAAAAGTGGGGGTTTTCCTCTCCCCAGTACTGTCGGATGGCTCTTAGTGAGCAAAGGTCACATTAACTGGACATTTGGGTGATACTCGGCGATGGAACGTCGGGTTCACACTAACTTGATGGGTGATACCCAGCGATGGAACGTCGGGTTCACATTAACTGGACATTTGGGTGATACCCAGCGATGGAATGCCGGGTTCACATTAACTGGACATTTGGGTGATACCCGGCGATGGAACGTCGGGTTCACATTAGTATGAGATTGAGTGATTCCCGGCAATGGAACGTTGGGATCACATGGTCAAGAAGGCAACCCCTTACCTCGGTTCATGGTGCTCCTGAGTCGGAGATAAACCGTGGCTAGGAGTAAGACTGGGGGGGGAAGGGGCAAGGCCATGTAAAAGACCACCAGACCTTTATAACTTCGAGGACCTCACCAAGTGTCTTGATTACCAATAAATATCAATAAATAGGCTGCTGTGGCCATTATTACCCAAAAGAAATGGCCGTTGTGTGTCTTTACTTAACGGGAAAAGGGAGACCCAGGGGGCGGGGTAATTGGGTCGTGAGGAATCGGCCTCTCCAGAGTTAAGAAGCCCAAGCTCCAGCCTGTCTGCAGGGCTGTGTAATAGGGAAGCCCCCCCCTGCGGAGAGGAACAAAAACACAGGTGCCCACACCAGATGCAGGACAGGAAATGCTAATGTAGGCCTGACAACAGTATGATCCAAGAAAACAGGCTGGGGGTGACATTCTGTTACAACTATGGACATATGGGGCGCTGTTAACAGAAGCATTGCAGCCCTGCTGCTACCCGAGTAATCTCAGAAATCATCACTATCTGGTTGATGGATGGCAATGACAGAAGTGACCCAGGTCGGGGGCTGTCTGGCCAGAATGTCTCCTGACCCAGGAGGTAAACATGAACCGAGAGAGGAGACAGCACCCTCATTCATGGTTCTGCTCAATGAAGATCATCCGTCTGCACCAACACTCTGTGATGTAAATGAACACTCTGGAGTAACAGCACCAATTAGAGAGCGACTGTTGTCTCAGGGGGATGCCCTCAACCCACCATAAGACATGTTCTCAACCACCGAGAATTGATAGCCAGCACTTTATATTTTTGCTTCCTGCTCCAAGGAGATGGATGTAGAGGGTTTAGCTGAATCCCCAGGATGCATACAACCCATCACCTATCTGACAACCTTCCGCCCACAAGGACGTAATCTAGAGGCTCCACAGCTAGGTGACCAGGGCTAGAAGACCCTGCCAGACACCAGCTTTTGTGGTGCCATCTTCCAGGGTTTGGCTAAGTAGTGCTCCTCCTGACACCCCTCTACAGCTTGTCCCCCAACCATATACCTCTGGGCAGCTTACACCTTCCAACACGTGTTTCACTGTTGCTTCCTCAGGTGTGTCAGCACCTCACCTGGAGCACAGTAGACACTACATTATGTCTGGTAGCAATCACCAGTTTCATTTTAGCAGTGTGAGCCTGTTTTATTATTAACTGTATTGTAATTGTACATTAATAAAGTGAACTTTTTTACAATGTATGGAGGAGTGTGCTCATTGTAGGGGGAACTGCTAGTATTGGCAATGGTTAATAACTAGGTCTTAATGAAGGTCTTCATACAGCAGGACCTGACAACTCACCGGTGTGTCCAATAAACACGGCCACGAGCTGCTCCGCGCTGTCCCAAACTTTAATACTTCCATCTCTTGATCCTGATATTAGAAGGTGAAGTGGCGCCGAGTACAAGAGGCTGCTGATCGCCCTGCGGACACAGTGCAAGATATAGCATACTATCATATACCCACAGTGTGGTCTGGGGCAAGGGGAGTGATAGAGGCAGTGTACCACAGGTGGCAACTGATCCCCCGATTCCTGCGTGGCGTCTGATTCCCCAGTCCCCACGTGGCATCTGATTCCCAGACCCCCGCCTGATCCCCCGATCACCGTGTGGAGACTGATCCCCGTGTGTCATCCGATCAGCACGGATGTAGTGTCTCCACAATGTGGCCTGGTGTCTGGACACATAAGTCCCTGCACCAGGCTATTGATGGTAGGCTAGTGGGCGTTTAGGATGGAATCTTCCCATTACCTGGCATGCAGATGTCGCCTCACTCTCTGCAAGGTACCGTCCATTAGGTCATATTCCCATACACTGGTCCCACAGGCGGCATAACATGTGTGCACATGTGGAGACTCGGTGTCTGTGGTGACAGCAGCTACCGTGTCCTCCTCCTTCACCCCCAGGCGTAGATATTGGTGCAGTACCAGAATCCGTTTGCTGTGGCTGAATCTCCACACGTTGACTCCACCAGCTCCAGCGGTCAAGACCAGGTTCATGATGGGGTGGTAGATACACGAAGACACCCCCTGCTGCACCAGATGTCGGGACAAGAGGAGAAAGGACACATCCAACAGCAGCAGTTCCTGCTGGTTCCAGGCCACGTACTGCTGGATCCGACCCACATAAAGAAGACCTGACACCGGCCACTGAAGCTGCCTGCTGCCACGAAGTCGCCCGTCCTCATAATGTAGACGCACCGTTCCAGCGCAGTCCAACGACACCAGGCTCCTCTGTTCACAGGCGTGCGCGACATAAAGCAGCGGCACTGGGACAGCGACCCGCCGGAGCAACTGCACCCCATGTGCCAGGACGGAGGGCTGCAGCTCTGCTTGTCTCATCTGTAGAGAGGAGGACGACAACCCTCATTATCTACCCAATGTATCACAGATGTACAGTTTGTGAGGAGGACAACAACCCTGATCATCTACCCAATGTATCACACATCCACGTGAGGAGGACAACAACCCTGATCATCTACCCAATGTATCACAGATGTACAGTTTGTGAGGAGGACGACAACCCTGATCATCTACCCAATGTATCACACATTCACGTGAGGAGGACAACAACCCCTACCATCACATTTACAGTTATGTGCAAAATAACAGCAGTGTGTTTAAAACAACAGAGAAAATCCTCATAATCCAATTTATTCCACACAGCTTTGGCCAAAAATGTTGACTCCCTTGAAATTATTCCAGAAAATGAAGTATTTCTCCCAGACAATTATTGCAATCACACGTTTTGTTACACACAGGTGTATTTCCTTTGTGTGTATTGAAACAACACAAAAAAACAGGGAATAAAAGGCAAATTGGACAGAATTTCACCCAAAACCTCCAAAATGGGCTGAACAAAATTGTTGGCACTCTTAATATTTGGTTGCACGCCCTTTGGAATAAATAACTGCAATCATTCGCTTCCTATAACGACAAATCTTTTGGAAACTCCTGTAGGTCTCTCATATGTGAAAGCACCTTGTCTCAACAACAATTTTAAGATCTGTTCATAGGTGATCAATGGGATTTAGATCCGGACTCATTGTTGGCTACTTCAGAAATTTCCAGCGCTTTGCTTCCATCCATTTCTGGGGGCTTCTTGAAGTATGTTTGGGGTCATTATCCTGCTGGAAGATCCACGACCTAGGATGCAAACCAAGCTTTCTGACACCGGGCACTACATTGCTACCCAAAATCCTTTTGTAATCTTCAGATTTCATGATTACATGGACAAGGCACTCATAGCTGGAAGCAGCAAAACAACACCAATATAGATTTGAACTTCCACCATATTTGACTGTAGGTACAGTATTATTTTCTTTGTAGGCCTCATTCCGTTCTCGGTAAACATTAGAATAATGTGCTTTACCAATAGACTCTATCTTGGTCTCATCTGTCCACAAGATGCTTTCCCAGAAGGATTTTGACTCACGGACATTTTGGAAAACTGCAGTCTAGCTTTTCTATGTCTCTGTGTCAGCAGTGGGGTCCTCCTGGGTCTCCTGACATAGCATTTGATTTAATTCACATGTGGATGGATAGTTCGCACTAACACGGATGCACCTGAGCCTGCAGGACAGCTTGAATTTCTTTGGAGCTTGCATGGGGCTGATTATCCTCCATCCAGACGATCCTGCGTTGCAACCTTTCATCAATTTTTTTTTGCCGCCCAAGTTCAGGGAGATTATCCACATTGTCATGGGTTGTAAACTTCTCGATTATGTTGCACACTGTGGACAAGGGAAGAATTTCAAGGGTGCCAGTACTTTTGTCCATAGAGAAATAAATGAAGTGCACTCGGCTATTCAGGAGGTGCAGGCTGAACTTGGGTAGGCCCAAAAATTAAATTCAGAGAGAAAACAGCCGCACTCAATAAATGATTTAGGCTGCAAAAAAGCTGTACGTGTTTATTACATGTGCAGGGAAACCACCGCAGAGAGTTGGGACATTGGAGGTAAGGTTGTGTTTCGACCCTTCCCGGGTCTTTGTCAAACGTCACTGCAAGGTAGAAAAGACTTGTTTGGAGAGGAAATTTCACGCCATTTTTCACCCACACAGACGTAAGAGCCCCAGAGGGGACTTCATTCTAAGTTTCTCCCCAAACAAGTCTTTTCTACCTTGCAGTGACGTTTGACAAAGACCCGGGAAGGGTCGAAACACAACCTTACCTCCAATGTCCCAACTCTCTGCGGTGGTTTCCCTGCACATGTAATAAACACGTACAACTTTTTTGCAACCTAAACCATTTATTGAGTGTGGCTGTTTTCTCTCTATGACTGTACACACAGAGGAGCCAGGGTATGCACATTCAACTCCAACTGAGAATAGGAACAAAATATAAAACTGTAAACTGAAAATGAAGAACCAGGACTAATGGTCTGCTCCGATAGCAGCAGTGTCTGCGCAGTCATCTACAACCCGGAGTCTTTACAGCATAAAATGAGATTTATTCCAGACTCTCTAATACTTCACTGCATGACCTTTACTTCTGATAACAGCTTTACATCTGTGCGGTATCGAGTCACCTAACATCAGACCCCTAAGGACAGATATTCAGCCCACGCTGACAGGACGACATCACACAGGTCTTTTGCATTTTTGCTGTCACTCCACAAATTCTCAATCGGATTGAGGTCTGGGAGACCTCGTCATAACGTTAGTCTGGATCCAGGATGTCGCCCACTTGCTGCTGTGTTTGGGGTCATTGTCCACATTTCAGGGGCATTTCTTCTTCAGCATAACACAACAGACTTTCCAGTATTGCGATACATTCACACTGGTCCATGGGCTCGATATGTGATAAATGGACCCAACCACATAATAAGAGGACATCCCGACCGCTCTTTCTCGCGCCTCCATGTCTTACCAGTCTTCACAGTGGACTGTGGCCTGGATTCATGTTTAGGGGGTTTCAAACGTCTGTGGCCTTTAAACACCCAATAAGAACAATTTTGCCTTCCCTTCCCATAAACGTTCGCCATTCTCTTGGGAAAAAAAAAAAACAAAAAAAACCCCTAAAATTAATTTTAAAATATATTAAAAAGTACTCAATATAAAAAAGGCCAGAGTCAACCAGGAACCACCCAAATACATATACACACCAAAAAGGGGAAATAAAACCCCAAAAAGAAATGGGGGGAAAGGGGGCTACCCCTCCCCATAAGGCCCAGGGAAGCCCCCCTACCACGAGGTTCCCTAGTTTTGTAGAGCAGTGATGCCCCCGCTCAAGTCGGTGCCTGTGGCCCTAGAACACCCCAAACATACCAAAAAATGGGACGCACAAGAAAAAGCACAAAACAAAAATAAATATATATATATAATATATATTAAATATACAAAAAAAAAAAACCCTAATGGGGGGACAACATGGTCCATAAAACTGGGGTATCATGGATAATAATGGTCTCGGAGTGCTGAGTGCTGGTGCGCACTGGGTGTGGTGAGGCAGAGTCCACACAATGTGAGGTCTTTGCCCTTTCCCAAAGAGTGCCCCAAAAACCGCACTTAGCTTTGACAATCAAAGGTGATACCTCCTTGGACTCTCCAAAAAAGGGAAAAAATTTTTTGTATAAAAATATAATAAAAATAAATAAAAAGGGGAAAAATTTTCCCTAAGTTTTTAATGCAGGAATGACACTATTTACAAATAAAAAATCCCTG
>JARQOD010011262.1:0-24070 GCA_033576555.1 Oophaga sylvatica
GAGTTATCTGACCCTTTTTGTTTTTTGAAAGAGGGTGGGTTTTTTCCGCCACTCGCCAATTTGAACGGGGCCTTGGAAGGGGTCGGGGGGATAAAAAACGCCCCCCATTGGGAAATTGTTTCCCCCTGACCAGGGAAAGGGGAAGACGGTTGGATTCATTGTTCCGGTTGGGGGGGCATCCCGGGTTTTTTTGGTACCAGACACGGGATGGCCTTTTGGGGCTACTTTGTCTCTGACGCAGAAATTTTTGTGCATCCGAAGGACTTGCTCTCGCCTAGGTTTTTAAAATCCATTCCTTTCCCAAAAGAGGCCGGGGACCCTACCCTTTTGGGTTTTTATTTCCGCCCCCCTGTTTCTCGGAAATTGACCGTTATCGGGAAAAATCTGTGAGGGGTTTTCCAAGAGAACACTTGTCCATTACCTAAGTTACCTTCCTCCTCTAATTGGCCCCCTTTTTTTTTTCCTTCAGCACGTGGTTGGTTACATGGCACCCGGGGAGAATTTTTGGTCTACGGGGGTCCATTTTTTTTCCCCAATTTTGGAGGACATTTTTTAAAAACTTGGTTTTTAATTATCTTTCCCCGCTTTTCACCTCAGCCAAATGGACAAACCGAGGAAAAACAAACCAGCCTTTGGGGAGACTTATTTGAATTTTGGTGTTTTAAAGATTAGGGGGTCTCTTTTTCCTTTTTTGGCGAGTTTGTTTTTTATAAAGGGAATCGCCACCTTGTGCTCCTTTTTCGAATTTTGGGTTTCACCCTCGATTTTCTTCAAGACAGGCGGGGTTCTGTCTCCCCGGGGTTGACCTTTGGGGGAGCGAATCAGCAATTTGGGACCAGGTAGGGAGGGTTGTCTCTCTCTCGGGGAGAAGGCCCAAGGTTTTTTCCAACCCGGCATTTTTTTTTTTTTTTTTTTTTTTTTTTTTTTTTAATCCTGTTTCCTTCCTTTTTGCTTCTTCCGGGACTTAAATCCAAACGTTTCCACAAGCCTTATTGAAGAGGTTTATTGAGCCAGTGGTTTCCTATGGCTCGCCTCCTACCCGTTTTTGTTGAGGGCAATCTGGAGTATGTGGTTGAGAAAAAATTGGTTCTCTTTTTCTAGCAGAAACTCCAGTATTTGGTTAAGTGGAGAGGTTGGTCAGGGGCAATTCTTGGGTTTGCTTCGGAACCAGCTAGGAGCTAAAACCATGCCTATCACCGAGCTCACCTGATCCGCCTGGTGCACAAGTGGGGTTCGGTGACCCCTCCTCAAGGGGGGGTATTTATGAATGGCTAGAGATGGTTTCTGAGCAGAGGCCCCTTGGTGGTTCAGACAGTACCTGAACCTTTCAGCGAGGAGTGGAATCGGAATCATGGACGGTCGATATAAGGGAGGTTCCCTCCCTGATGGTTGCCGGTGACAATTGTTCTTGTTCAATTGTGGTTCCTGGTTCATTTGGAAGTTTTGCGGAGTCCTCCTCATCTCCTGCTTTCAGAAAAGGGTATTTTTTGCTTTTCTTTTTGTGCTTGATTTTTGCATTGCTTCCTGCACTTTTGTGGGGCAGCCAGGTCCCCTCCGGTGCCGAGCTCCTCACAGTTTTTCCTGCAGCCACGTTATTTGCTCATTTGCTTTTTCTGTTTTTTTCAGCGGCTGCGGGCTTGGTTTTTGTTCGCACTGAGATCTGATTTAGGGGGGTGGCGAATCGGGATCTCATATTTTTGAAACAGAATTGTTGGTTTTTGTAGGGTTTTCTGGGTTGCAGAAAGTAATCTCTCCTGTCCTATCCATTTTGTCAACTTGTGGCACCGTTTTTTGCTCAGCTATTTTCTGCCTATGTTTGTTTTCTCTTGTCTAACCGCCATTATATGTTTGGGGGCTTTCCATTTTTTGGGGATCTCTCCGGGGCAATGCTTTCATCTTTCTGCCTTTGGTGTAGTTATCTCTCGGTTTGCAGGCGTCTAGTCAACGAGGAACGCTCCACGGCTACCTCAGTTTTTGTCGTTATTTAGTAACGCAACCACATTACCAACATCAGGTGTTCGCTGCCCGCTGTTGTTCCTGTCCCCTCAGCTACCGAAACATATAACCTTCCTCGTTTCCTGAAGTGGACATTCAGGTCAAAAGCCGATGAATTCACATCTGTACCCCTTCCGAACAATCCAAGTGCAGAAGGGAAGTGGCGACCGAGGAGTCCAGAGTAGGCAGTGCCCAGGGAGGGAGGTATTTTATTTTTTTTAATGTTTGGAGCAATAATGGGGCATTATACACTGGAGAATTATATTGGGGCCCATCAACATTGATCGTATAGATAGGGCCCATTATACACTGGAGCATTATAAATGGGGCACATCGACACAAGACTCATAACGGGGCCCATTATACAATGGGCATTATTAATGGGGCCCTTTATATGGAGCATTATATTTGGCCCATCATACACTGGGCACATACATGGGCCCTCATTTATGGGCATTTTAAAGAGCACATCAACACTGGAGCAATACACGGGGCCCATTAAAAGGGCATTATAAAGGGGCCCTTTATATATGGACATTTATTGGCCCATAAGACACTGGAGCATCATCCAGGGGCCCATCATAAACTGGGGCATTTAAAAAATGAGGCCGATCAACACGGACGTTATAAGGGGCCCATCATATACTGGGGGCATTATAAATGGGGCCAATCAGACACTGGACAGCAATAGGACCCATTATACACTGAGCATTAATAATGGGCCCATTATAGATGGACATTATATTGGCCCATCATATACTGGGCATCACCTGGGGCGCATCAAATACTGGGCTTATAAATGAGGCCCATCAGACACGGAGCACAACGGGCCCTCATATACTGGAGCATTAAAATGGGCCCACAGACACGGGCGCAATACGCGCCCATTAAACACTGGAGCATTATTAATGGGGCCAAATTAAATGGACATTATATTGGCCCACATACACGGAGCATCATCCATGGGGCCCCTCATAAACTGAGATTCTAAATGGGGCCCACAACACTGGACAGCATATAGGGGCCCATTATCACTGGGCTTATAAATGGCCCAAATTATACATTATATTGGCCCATCATACACGGAGCACACATGGGGTCCATTGCTTAGGGGCATCAAAAGGGTAGGAGCATCAATTGGACACATTGGGCCTATTCTGTATGGGCATTTTATGGAGCCCATTCTGCATGGAAAATTTTAAGGGGCCCACCATACATTGGAGCTTTATATCAATCTTTACGTATTGACATAGTGGGGCCATTCTACTCTATGGGGACTGTCCTATACGAAGGCACATTATTTGGGGACCATCAATACTATAATTATGGAACATTAAATTCCCAAATTTTTATTAGTATGGGGACAATTTAAGGGGCTCATTATTTGTGTGGCGCACTATGTGGTGGCCAAATACTGTTGGGGAATTCGTCCGGTTTTTTGACTATTGTGAATTTAAACTAGATTAGTCAATAATTAAGAAGGAATATTTGTCATTTTTACTTACCTTATTTCTGTGCCGTAAAAAGCACAGAATTGTGGATTGTTAAAGGGGCCCCTGACACTCTTTCCCCCGGGGGCACACGAAAACCTGGAGCCACCTCCCCCCCCAAAAAACTTTAAACCAATAACCCCCAGTTTTCAAGCGAAATTATTATAAAGAAATTAAGGTTGCCAAGCTTAAAGTAATTAAATTGAGTTGTTGGCAGAAAGGGCACTGTAGGGTTTTTCTGCCCCCACCCCTGCCGACTTTTTGCTTCCCCATTGACTTACATGATATTCGGTTTCGTCGACCCCCGACTTTTCCCGATAGTCGGCCGATTCATTTACTCGACTTTTGGAAAGTCGGGTTTCATAAACCCACTCAACCCAAAAAAGGCAAGGTGCTCATCGCTATATCAGAATAATTTTTTTTTTATCTTAATCCTGATTATTTCATTCAAAAACTAAGAGCACAAGTTTTTTTTTCCATTTGTTTTTGGGACTGCAAAACGGCCCAACCTTTTCATGGTACAGCATGAAAATCCACCTATTTTGAATGGGTTTTTCCTCCCAGCGATCACATCTGAGTGGCCAGAAAATTTGCTATTTTTGTGGTACTGTAAAATTTTTTTGAAGTGTCTTACACAATTTCTTGACACCATTTTGCTGCCAAAAAAAGAATTAGCTGTCAAAAAAATATTTAGCTACAGCAGATATTTTACATGGGTTTTGTCCGCCTCACGATCGCATTCATTGCGCTCAAATTGTGCCATTTCAGGCCTCCAAGAATTGTTTTTGTTTGTGTCTAGATCTACTTATTGACGCAATTTTTATTGGCCAGAAAAAAAAAATACAGGCCAGATATTTGAAAGTGTGATATCTCCGTTACCCCCCTCATCTATCTGTGGGCTACAATTTGTGGCATTTGAGGCCTCCATTTTCAACTGATTTTGCTGTGTATTACCCTATTTCTTGACATTATTTTGCTGTAAAAAAATAAAAAAACAGCCACATATTTACAATGTTGGTATCTCCATCACATGCCTCACCTATCTGTGGGCTTAAAAGTGTTGCATTTCAGGCCTCCATTCAATTTTTTTTTGCTGGGGTGTTACCCTAGTTCTTGACACTTTTTCCTGGAAAAAAATAAAAATACATGCCACATATTTACAGTGTGGTATCTCCATCACACCCTCATCTATCTGTGGGCCTACAAATTGTGGGATTTCAGGCCTACATTGAACTTTTTTGCTGTGTGCTCCTGTGTTATGCCACAAAGTGGCCATTTCTATGGGATACCGTATATATAGCATGTTTTTATATAACTGCTGTGAATTTTTATGTGGACTGTGCATTTTAAATACATTGTGAGACCTGACAGGCAGCACAAAAAGGGTTTATCTTCTCCTCCCTGCCTTGATCAGGTAAACAGCTCTGTTTTAATATGAGAAGGTTCTGGAAAAAAACCCCCCAGGGCAGTCGACAATGACTGCAGTCTTACAGTCACATAGAAGGTTAAGGAGCCAATTCCTGGGGGAGAGTTTAAGTTTGAAGATGCAGTTTGGTGGTCGGACATCTTGAGAAGAGAAAGCCATTGTAGGGAGGGAATTACCTACTTTCTCACTGTCGGCTTTGCTTAAAGTGGGACTGGCACGAAAAGGGAGTTTAATAAGTCTTCATATGAGGAATACTACCATTGTACTCTAGGAGGAAGAATTACAGAGGGCAGAACAGGCACAGTGCTGAAGAAGAGATATTCAGACTTCATAAAACCAGAGTTTACTAAGATTCTATCTGCAGGTACACAGCAATCATAAAACTGAGTGTAATCCTGTACCTCTGTTTACTGCTGTTTGTAAATAAAATTTGCCCCAATACCTACAGTAAAAAGACTTCTGTTTCAAATTCTTACAGCTGCTTCATGACTGGGGTACAAATGCACCAACTACTACCACCATCATAATCTTCTCCTAGAGGCAGTTACTGTGCAGATAGAAAATCTGAGGAGCAGAGGTGAACTCTTGGGCGGGTGTTGTACTCTGTTAAGCTGATTACAAAGGTGAAAACTTCTAGATTAAATCATGACTGGAAGAGCCAGAGCAGAGCATGTGGAAGAGCACGGGCCAGGACTCGCAACCACCCAAGCCTGGTGTTCAGGGCGGATTCTGACAAGCCATCACCTACTATACTGTACTTGTTGGACAAAGACATTAAAAAATAGCCCCCTGCAGTTTGCTAGACCAGAAGCTAGAGATTTTGACATTTCGGCTGGATTTCAAGATGTGTCAATTGGAGAACGTGGTGGTCGTAGACGTGACTTCCATGATACGGGTTGTTTCCACTAAACATCCATCCAACATGTCATAGAATCAAAATCTGTTTTTTTGGCAACTCTATTCAGCTGTGCACAAACTATGACAAATTGATTGCTAGACCCTAGTGGGTCTTGTACCAGTACCATTGTGACTACAGTCAACAGATGGAATCTAGATCCCGAGGTCAGCTGTACTTTACCAGCATGATGAATTAATAGGAAAAGCACGTGTTTTGATGGAGCTGTTCTTTTCTTGCCAAAGAAACTAAATAAGATCAATGAGGTGGTTGCCGCACACGCAATGGAGAAATAGTAAAGATTGCAATTACTTTGACAAATGAGTTACCTCCAACTTCACCAACCTGCTTTCACTTTAACAACATTAATTCTAAAGGCTTCTGAAGATGATGAATATGAAGCAAATAGGTCTGAATTACAATCATCCATAGATGTTACAGAAGTTCAGAACACACAACTAGTGTTGAGCGATACGATACTGCAAATATCGGATATCGGCCGATATTAGCTGTATCGGCCTTTCGATCCGAATACCGAATATTTTCGTCATATCGAATACCGAATCGGATTTGTCACTGTCACTGTGAGTGTCCGTCGGTCGGTCTGTCGGAGTCAGCGGCACTTACCTGGCAGAAGATCTCCGGCGGTCACCCTGGACTGCTTGATGGTCGCCATTTCTTCTCCCTGGCGGTCACATGCAGTTTTTCGCGATAACTGCAGTGACTGCTGGGTAATCCCGCCGTAAAGCAGTCAGTCCGATGACGTCACCGCCGGGGGAAGCAGGTAATCAGCTGTGCTGCGCCGGGGATGACAGGCTCTGCCTGTCATTCTGATGTAGCAGAGCTGGATCGTCGTGGGGACACTCGTTACTATGGACTGCGTCGGACAGGTGGTTACTGCTGTTTTTTTTTTTTTTTTTTACAGGAGATCGATGGCGTCGCAGGATGAGACTGTAATAAAATTAATGGAAAACTGGTGTTGTTGTTTTTTTTATTAAATTAAAAAACTTTTATATGAACATTCACCCGTCCCGGGTACATTCAACAATTTAACTATTTACATACAGGGACCCTGTCCGGGTTTATTTACATTCTTTGGCAGGGGTGTTCCAGGTACCACCTGGTACTCTTCTGATGCTTGCCAAACATCCGAGACACCAAGGACAACCAGGACTGATGACGTCGTGTGGCCTGTACAGTCAAGTCGTGACCCGTATCTGGGTCTGTGTGGCACCTCTTTCATCTCCCTCCGGGTCTGGACCCCTATGTCCCGGACTGAAACGAACCCCAGGGGGCCTACAGGCGCCGGGTACGGGCCAGCTATAGTTATCATGTCCATAGCTGAGCTGCTGAGGAGACCACTGAGGGAGGCTGGGGAGATTTAACGGCGTGGGGTGGGCACTTGTGCAGAGGCCTGGATGTGGAGGTGAAGGCTCCGAGGGTCTCACAGGTTTCCTGACACTCTGGGAGTAGGGGTCGCACCTGGAAACATTTAGGGCGTACCATCCATGTTAACCCCAGTGTCGGGTGTAAGTACCAAGTCTCCTGGCAACAGGTCCCTCCCTGGGTGTCCTTCTGGGAGGTGAGTCTCCACGTCCCGCCGGGTCACAAAGACTTCTAAATAAGTCCAGGCTCCTGGGATGAAGCCCCAACCACCTTTCATTTAAAGCTCCGTACTGCACCCTTACGCCGCGGCTCCCTCAGGGTACCTTTTATCTTTTCTCTCCGGTCCTTATTGCCCG
The DNA here is from genome assembly GCA_033576555.1 of Oophaga sylvatica. NCBI lineage: Eukaryota > Metazoa > Chordata > Amphibia > Anura > Dendrobatidae > Oophaga > Oophaga sylvatica. The sequence continues at coordinate 7,549 of JARQOD010011262.1, forward strand.
TTCTTCTCGATTGACGTTGGCGAAGCTTCTGGGATTCGCGCTGCTCCCTTTGTCGCTCTGCTTCCTTTCTCCCAACGTCTCCACTCTTCCTCCGTGCCAGTTTGTAATTCCTCCAGCTCTCCATGTCTCACTCAAACTGCAGCTTCGATGTCGGTTTACGCAGCTCTCCTGGCGCCCCAGTCCTGGCGCGCTCACCTGTGAGGAAGCAGCCGCTCTGGAACAGATGACAGTCGGGGCTCCGGTACAGACAGGTGACCTCTGTGCCTGCGCGGCCTCCTCCATGGGAGACGGTGTCGCTTCTTCTTCTGTCTCAGCGACGGGGGGCAGACAGCGGGATCTGGGTGCTGCCGGTGCAGAGTTTTTTGCAGGAACGGGTGCCTCCACTGCGACAACGTCAACGCGATCACATTGCAAGGGCTGGGATGCCCGCACGGACTCCTCTACTAGAAACGGGTGCTCACCTTCCGGTAACAGACACTTAGGTAAGAGGGATTGGCGCCGCTCCAAGTTTAGTTTTAGGCACGCCAGCTGGCTTCCATCCTGCGACCTCCTCCCGGTGCGGGCACCCCCTTAGGTATCCTCCGCTTCTTGCATCGAGTAGGGTTTCCAGGCCAGGTGCACAATGGTGGTTCCGTGGCGATCGGGTCGCTTCCGTGGGGGGAGAGCTCGACTGCTCCATCCCTTCACACTTCTGCTCGTGTCCATTAGCCATCTCTGCAAGTCACATGTGTCATTAGCATCTGGAGAGGGCCCCTCTTTTGTAGTGAGGCGGGACCTTCGTGTTAGTTTCCGCACCACTGAGGAGGATGAGGAGGGGAAACTGAAGAGCTGTGGGGCACGATCTTACATTGCAGTACCATTTAGAGTGGTCGGGCCCATCGTTTTCACGCCACTGAGTGAGTGTACACCCACGAAGAGCACGCCCTTCTTCTTCACCATGCCTCGTCCGTACGCAGATATGGCGAAAAATGGCAAATACATTCTCTGATGATTTTTAGCAATTCTCAAGCACAAAACCAGTTCATTCAGGCACCAGACTCGCTTATAGCGAGCTACAGAATCCTGTTTGTGACGCCCAAGTTGAGTCGCACGAGCCAGAGTTTTTGGGGGTACTCGGCACCGAGCCCGTCGACTTCTATGGGTATGTCACGGCTTTACCCGGCAATTTGAATCAGAGTCTATTTTTACTATGTGAAGTTGTATAAACATAAAATATATGTATATATATATGTCACAATGACATGTTATATATATATATATATGTATTCTATGTGTGTATATTTTGTGTTTACAACGAAAGAAAGGGTTTTTTTTGTTTGCGATTTTTTGTTCCCAAGACTTACATTGGATTTTCGGTATCGGAATCGGATATCGACGTATTTATGATATCGGCGATACCATTTCGATACATATTTTTAGTATCGAGCAGTACGCTCACATACACACAACCTATCTGTGTGGCAAGGATTATCACCTCAATTTTGCAGTTTGAGACTAGTATAACATTGTGCATTGATGTGAGCCACAAAGTCCTTTGAAGTGAACTGTTCTGGATGTAATGTACAATTTGCACTCGAAATTGGATCATATTGCCTTCTATGATGTTTGCAGTAATGCACTGATTGGACAGATAGTTATTCTTACCAAATACACCAGTGACCCCTTTCCGTCATATCTCCTCCAGTCCCTTTCCCTTGCTGTCCCCACTCACCTAACAAAATATTCAACTTCTCTCTCTCTTCTGGTTTTTTCCCTCCTCATTTAAGCATGCCATCATACATTCATTACTTAAAAAAACATCCCTCGACCAAAACTGTGTCGCTAACTATAGACCTGTCGCTATCTCTCAAAAACTCTCTTCTCGACCCTCTACAATGGGTTTTCCACTCTTTTACACTCTACTGAAACTGCCCTCATTAAAGTCTCTAATGATCCAATAACAGCTAAATCTAATGGTCACTACTCCATGCTAATTCTTTTGGATATCTCTGCAGCATTCGACACTTGGATCATCAGCTCCTCCTCACTATGCTCCACCCCATTGGCCTCAAAGGACACCATTCCTCCTGGTTCTCCTATCTCTCTGACCGCTCCTTCACTGTATCTTTTCCCGGGCTCCTCCTCCTCTCATCTTCCCCTTGTGGTTGGGTTCCTCAGGATCGGTTCTAGGCCCCCTCCTCTTTTGTTTGTATACTGCCCCTATTGGTCAAATAATCAGTAGATTTGCTTTCCAGTACCGTCTCTATGCTGATGACACCCAATTTATACACTTTTTTCTCCTGATATCATGCCTGCCTTTTTAGAAAACACCGGTGACTGTCTTACCACTGTCTCTAAAAATCATGTCCTCCCTCTATCTGAAATGAATCTGTCAAAAACTGAACTTCTTGTGTTTCCTCCCTCTACTAACCTACCTATTTGCCCGACATTGCCATTTCCGTGTGTGGTTCCACCATCACTCCCCAGCAACTAGCCCGCTGTTTTGGGGGTCATACTTGATTCACTCCCCACATTCGATCACTGGCTCGCTCTTGTTACTGCATCTCAAAACATTCTAGAATTCAACCCTTTTTTACTTTCGACTCTGCAAAAACTCTTACTGTTTCTCTTATTTATTCTCGTTGGACTATCGTAACTCTCTTCTAATCTGTTCTCCCTCCTACACTCCTCCCCTCTCCAATTGCTTAAATTCTGCAGCCAGGATGATATTCCTCACCAATCGTTATACCGATGCCTCTACCTTGTGCCAGTCATTACACTGGTTACCCTTCCACTCCAAATCTAGTACAAACGAAGCACCCTCACCCACAAAGCACTCCATGGCTCAGCACCACACTACATCTCCTCCCTCGTCTCAGCCTACCACCCTACCTGTGCCCTCCATTCTGCTAATGTCCTGAGGTTAGCATCCTCAATAATAAGAACCTCCCACTCCCGTCTCCAAGACTTTTCATGTGCTGCTCCAATTGTTTGAAATGCACTACACTGAAATATGATTAATCCCCACAGTTTTAAGCGTGCCCTAAAACACATTTGTTCAGACATGGCCTACCGCCTCAACGAAAATTAACCTAACTATCCCTGTGTTGCCCATTTAAAATGTTTGCCATAACCTGGTTCCTTGTATCATGTTCTCACATGCTTTATGCATTTAATAGCCCTCTGTGTCTGTATTGTTTCATACTTAGGCCCATAACCAGTTCATGCAGCATTACATGAACACCCGATTCCTACAATATGGCTGGTCTGAATAGCGAATGCAAATGTTACTATCCAACTTTCGTGTCTCCCCTTCTTCCTCATAGATTGTAAGCTTGTGAGCAGGGCCCTCTTCCTCATGGTATCTGTTTTGATGTAGGTGTTTATTGTTATGCTGTAATGTCTAGTGCTGCGGAATATGTTTGCGCATATAGAAATAAAATTGTTTTTATTATGTGCAAAATGTATGGGAGTAAAAAAATAAGCATAATGGGAACTTTGGTTTCATGTGGCAATCCACTACGTTGGTTCAAAGGGTTATTGGGGTGAGTGTAAACTTTGTGGAAAGGCGGGCCTTGCATTCAATGCATAGGCAAACAGTGTGGCAGTATACTCCAAAAAAGAAAAAAGAGGTTTTTCAATATAAAAAGGTAATGTTTATTTGAACAATCTATTAAAATAAATGTAAAATATACATACATATGCGAAAAAATGGGAACCACAAATGCAACAAGAGAATATACGTATCAGACCTAATAAGGGTATTTGACATTAATAGTTAAAGGGGTCAGGTGTATAACTCAGGGAAAAGGGGCTGCTAAAGTGCGATATGTCTATCTGCCATACAATGCAGCATAAAGATATCCTCCCTAAATAATACCCCCAGTCAATTATGAATACTATCCAACTCACATTAATATAGCCAAATGGCTTGTAAACATGGTGTAGCCAAAGAAAGTGCATAGTGCATTGCGTTCAGCAGACAGCGTTTATATTAAAATATCTGCCCAATAAATGTGGACATATCATTCAAAATTTGAAGTAGCGCTCGTAAAGCAGCAAATTCATGGCTGGCAAAGTATTCCCATACCTCAAAAAATAGGGGTGCTGCGACCTATTTATAGTGCAATGCACTAAGCACTTTCTTTGGCTACACCATGTTTACAAGCCATTTGGCTATATAATGTGAGTTGGATAGGTATTCATAAATTGACTGGGGGTATTATTTAGGGAGGATATCTTTATGCTGCATTGTATGGCAGATAGACATATCGCACTTTAGCAGCCCCTTTTTCCCTTGAGTTATACACCTGACCCCTTTAACTATTAATGTCATAAATACCCTTATTAGGTCTGATACGTATATTCTCTTGTTGCATTTGTGGTTCCCATTTTTTTCGCATATGTATGTATATTTTACATTTTTTTAAAAGATTGTTCAAATAAACATTACCTTTTTATATTGAAAAACCTCTTTTTTCTTTTTTGGAGTATATATGTGGAGGTACTTTTTGTAGGCTTTATATATATGAATAAAACAGTGTGGTAGTATCAAATAAATAATATTGGAACTTTGGTTTCATGCGGCCTCCAGGACATCTGTTTTTTTGGGTTATTGTGTGCATCCACATTTGGAGCAGTCCTTGCATTCACTTAATGGGCAAACTGTATGGGAGCAAAAAAAAAATAAGAATAATGAGAACTTTGGTTTCATGTGGCATCCAGTACGTTTGTTTTTGGGTTATTGGGGTGCATCAAAATTTGGAGCAGGCCTGCATTCACTTCATGGGCAAACTTTATGGGAATACAAAATTTATAACGGGAACTTTGAGTTCATGTTGCCATCCATGATGTCACTTCAAAGGGTTATCAGGGTGCGTGTAACTTTGGGGCAGGGCAGACCTTGCATTCCAATTCATAGGCAAACAGTATGGAAGTACCAAATAAAAAATAATGGGAACTTTGGTTTCATGTAGCCAGCCAGGACGTCGGTTCAAAAGGTTATTGGGGTGCGTGTAACTTTGTGGCAAGGCGGGCCTTGCATTCAATGCATAAGCAAACAGTGTGGCAGTACAAATATCTAATAATGGAAACTTTGGTTTCATGTGACCCATCTAGGACGTCTGTTCCAAGTGTTATTGGGGTGGTATAAGTTTGTAGCAGGGCAGGCCTTGCATTCACTTCATTGGCAAACTGTTTTGGAGTAAAAAAAATAAGTTATAATGGGAACTTTGGCTTCATGTGGCCATCCACTACGTCGGTTTCAAAGGGTTTTTGGGTGCGTGTAACTTTGTGGCAAGGCGGGCCTTGCATTCAATGCATAGGCAAACAGTGTGGCAATACCAAATAAATAATAATGGGAAACTATGGTTTCATGTGGCCATCCAGTACGACGGTTCAAAGGGTTTATGAGTGCATATAACTTTGGGGCGAGGCAGGCCTCGCATTCAATGCATAGTCAAACACTATGGAGACCCACTTTCTTATAATGGGAACATTTTTTCATGAGGCCCTTCTGTACGTCCGTCAAAGGGTGCGTCCTAATTTTTGGCAGCCCAGCCACTCACTGCATAGGCAATAACAGTATAGGAGACACACTGTTTAATAATTGGGAACAACAAAGCATAGCTGGCTGATGGCCCAATAAGAATATTAATGCTGCCTGATGCCCCTATAAAAATAGACTTTGTGACTTTCAGAGTCCCTGCTTCATAAATGAAACAGATGTGTCTGATGATGTGTCACACACCAGGCCAGCTAAGGTTGTTAATTGTTAAAAATGACATTCCCAGTGAATGCATTTGTATTGGTTGAAATCAATGCTAAAGTTTAAAAAACACATCAAAACGGTACGTGTGAACATAGCCCCAAGTGGTAGAGGTATATTTTTTGGGGGTTATTTATTTTGCCTTACATACAAATCATTACCATGGAAAGGATGTTTACTTAACATATTTCCCAGGAAAATTTATTTTGGCCTCATTTTTGTATGTTTTAGTGTTGCGCCTGTAAAAGTGACGTAACAATCCAACAACATTGTTCACAGCAGTGACCTACAGTAGGAGTCAGAAATGCTTCCAGGGGTCTTCCCCATGATTTCCCATGTCATTTGTGCAATGTTTCCCATAGATTTCTGACATTTTGTTACCAAAAAAAAGACCTCCGGGGGGGGAGTCGCAGCAAGAAAGCTGGGGTTTCCCATAGATTTACATTGGGCTTGTTGCTCAGGTAGAGCACCTGAGCTTTATAATTTGCTCGACCCGAGCAACGAGCACCCGAGCTTTTAGTGCTCGCTCAGTACTAGCTGGAAGCCATAATCATCACTTTAACAGAAATAAGCACTTGAAATAGATCACTCTGTTTGTAATGACTATATAACAGTAATATGTGAGTATCACTTTTTGTACTGAAGAACTGAAATAAATTAACTTTTTGATGATATTCTAATTTTGTGAGAAGCATCTGTGTGTGGCATAAACCATGGGAAGTGATAAAATAAACATGGCACTCTGTGCAAAAAACAGGAAATCAAAACTAATGGTAGTACAAAGCACAGTTCTTGTGGTTTGGGGATCCACCAGCTCAGGGTTAGCAAAACACATGTCAGGTTAGTAAGAACACGAACATTTCTCTGGAGTTAAGTACTGCCACACTTAGCGATTCGTTAGCGATCACGATAACGGCGCAAGCTAACGAGATCGTTGGTGTGATCGCTTTTAGGTCGCTAGTAGCTGCCAAACAGGAGATCTCATAAACGACACATCAGCGGTCAGCGATTTCTTTAACGACTTTGGCGGTCGTTAGGATGTCATTTAACATGTACTGAGCGCTTCTGATTCATAGGAATTTCCATCATCGCTCCTGCTCTCTGCGTCCTGCTAGCCTACTTTGCAACTTCTGCGATCCTCTCTGTGACGCAAAAGAGAACTTACAGATATTGCGATCCACTCCGGACGCTAAACCCCTATGCCCGCCTGCGCTGCTGTCATATGCATCACAAACGAGGTCATTCGCAAAAGGTGCCAAACACAGCGATATAGGCTCACCAGCGGGACGCCAACGATCAAATAACGGTCCAGAACGCTAGTGAACGATCAGCGACATCAACAGCAGGGGCCACATCGTTGCTACATGCCACACACAACGAGGTCGCTAACGAGAATCGCTAAATAGTGATGTTTTAGCGATCTCGTTAGCGATCTCGTTAGCGATCTCGTTTAGTGTGGCATACCCTTTTAGCCTCTCCAGACACACTGAACACTAATGCCTCAGGAAGCCAGCTATTTAAACCCCAGACCACACCCTGGGGTGGAGATAAGGTGGACAACCTCCCACATGCTCTGTTTTTTTTCACAAAAACCCAACCCTCTCAACACATAATGTGCTGGAGCAAACCTCTGGTTTTCAAATCACTGAAGCGAATAGCCTCAGTGAAACATATCTACCCTCCAGCACTTGGCCAGTGACTTTGTCACAGTATATACGGATAGACCATGTGACTGTTAGATTGCACATATGCAGACTTCCTTTCACTAAGCATGTTACTTATGAAGGTAAATGCACCAGAAAGGGGCTTCATAGCAGAAGGGGTGAATCCATATACCATGCCAATTTTTAGTTATTTGATTCTATAAATTTAATTTATGCCCATATTTTTCTCATTTAAACTTACCAACTAAACTATTTAACGCTGATGCATCACACACAAATCGGATTACAAAATTTTTTTAACACAGGTTGTGATGTAACTAAATAGGTAAAAAGCCAAAGGGGATGGGGTGAATACATTTTCCTAGCCACTGTAGCTGAATATGAGGTGAATGTCTTCAGTGCTTAAAAATACTTACTGTCAGAGCTTGAAAAGAAGGTTAGGTCATGGCAACAAAACTCTTTATTCATATAAGAAGTTATGGATTAAAATTATAATCTTAAATCTTTTAAGTGTGACCTCCTTGTCCTTACATGGTTGGAAGCAATGTTTTCTCTACAGATCTTTTTACTGCATTTGATTTGGCATGTTTAAGGAACATTTTACCTTTGTGGAATTGAAAGGCACCTTGAAAAAGAAAATTTTGTTTTAGCAGTGAGGTTCTTGACTAATATCAATTAAGTTTTCCGTTTAAATTAAGGTCTCCTTATTATACAAGTAGCTTCCACATGTCTTAAAACTTTTTAAAATAAATTGTATCTTAGATTTTGCAATATTAACTGACTTTTAAGGAAAAAAAATATTGAGGGAGGAAAAGCTAAGAGTGCAGCAAAACAAAATTTAAAATTCAAATTATATTAAGATTTAATAAGGTGATATACAGTATGATCTCTTTATTTAGAGATTTTAATTTTCTGATATTTTTCTCCAATGCAAATAAAATCTAAAGCATATGGAAATAGTAACACTAATTTGCATAACACTTTAACAAAAAACAAGAAAGGGATATATTTTCCAGATATGAATGTAAAAATAACAGTAGATTCATTAAATGTAATACAATGTGCATGACCTATATTCTCTATCTTTTATCAACAGATTTTTCTTTCCAGAGTATAAAACTATGAAAAGAAGTCTTAACAAAGAAGAGTTTATCTGTTTGAACTTTTTCTTTAATTACTTTAATAAGAAATTAATGCATTTGTTGTGTGATTTTAATAGTTTGATGTACTTTAATTTGTTTTTTATTAGTTAAAAAGTGTTTCTATTTTTCATCACATGTTTTCAATTATATAAAACTTAGATAAAACTGATTATGCTTAAGCTGTAAATACTTATGAAATGAAAGCCAGCTGAACCAACCAAAAATTGGAGAAATTGTCCATTAAATTAAATTTTTTTAGAGGCCACCTGACTGATAAGGGATTAGATATGTTGCATTTTAACAGGTTTCCTATTTTGCACATATGGAAATTACACTTTTGTCAGAGGTGTCTGGAAGCAAATTTATATAATTAAGTTCTTTTCCTGTGCTTTTTTATTGATTACTAGAGATAAGCGACTTTGCCTTCTTTAGGGTCGAGTCGGGTTTCGTGAAACCCGACTTTCTCAAAAGTCGAGTCGAACGAAGTCGCCGACTAACGGAAATGGTCGGGTCGGAGTCGAAAAATCTGACCCCAATGCAAGTCAATGGGGAATAAAAGTCGTCAGGAAGTGGAGGACAGAAAACACACCTACAGTGCCCATTTCAATGCTAAACAACATCAATTCTTTACTTAAGCTTGGCAACCTTAATTGACTTTGTAATAATAGTAACGCATTGAAAACTGGGGGTTATTTGGCTAAAATTGTGGGGTGGGCAGTGCTCGCTCCAGGGTTTTTGTGGGCCCCGGGCCAAAGAGTCTCAGTGGGCTCCTTCTTTAACACATACCACAATTCATGATGCTCTGATACGGCAGAGAAAAATAGGTATAGTTAATGCCAAATATGTTGTGAATGTGCGGGAGATGGTTTCTGAGCAGAGGCTCCCTTGGTGGTTACAGACAGTGCTAAACCTTTCAGCGAGGAGTGGCAATCTGGAATCACGGACTGGTCTGATATAAGGGAGGTTCCCTCCCATTATGGTTGCCTGTGATCAATTGTTTTTGTCTCAATTGTGGTTCCTGGTTCATTTGGAAGTTTGCTGGAGTCCTGCCTGCATTCCTGATTTCAATAAGATGTTTTTGCTTTTCTTTTTTGTGCTGCTTTTTGCATTGTTTTCTGCACTTTTGTGGAGGTCAGCGGGTCCCCTCCTGGGGCCTGAGCTCCTCACAGTTTTTCTGCAGCCACTGTTGTTTGCTCATTTGCTTTTTCCTGTTTTTCAGCGACTGCGGCTTGTTCACACTGAGAGTGATTTAGTGGGGGCGAGATCGTGTGATCTCAGTATTTTTGTAATCAAATTGTTGGATTTTTGTAGGGTTTTCTGGGTTGCAGAAAGTAATCTCTCCTGTCCTATCCTGTTTAGTCACTTGTGGCCCCAGCGTTTGCTCAGTCTGTTTTCTGCCTATGTTTGTATTTTCATCTTGTCTAGCCGCCATTAAATGTTTGGGGGCTTCCTATTTTCTTTGGGGATCTGCTCCGGGCAGATATCTTTCTGCTTTAGGTGTAGTTATCTCTCAGGCTGTGACGAGGCGTCTAGGATCAATGTAGGAACGCTCCACGACTACCTCTAGTTGTGTCATTAGTTTAGGAATCTGCAACCCATCAGTTACCAAACATCTCAGGTGTTCGCTGCCCTGTTGTTTTCCTGTCCTCCTCAGCTACCGAAACATAACATATCACCTGCCTTAACTGAAAATTATATGGTACTCACAGAAGGAAAAATAGGTGGAAAGAAAAAAGTTGTCCGAGTTGTCAGATAATTTTATTTTTTTTTTATTTTTTCTGTCTGTTGCATTTTTTTCCCCTTTTTTCTCTGGTGCTGAGGAGGATTTTTTTCCTTCAATGGAGTTTGCACAGTGTCTGGCCGTGTGGATCAGCTTGCCACTGAGTTCGGAGTAATTGCTACCTATCTGCTGGTTGCCGGTTGTGGACCTAGGATTTCCCATGCCGATTTGTTTTTGGGGATCGGCTTAATTTCTGAATTTCAAAAAAACTGTAAGTTGTTTTTTGCCTTTTAAGCCTAATTCTCCAGGGTAACGCAGCACAGCAGGTTCAAATTGTCATCCTCTCCGCGCTGCGATCCTCAGGATTTGGGCTTTTTCCCTGACACTGGGGATCCTGTTTTGATAATATTGATGCATTTTTTCTGGGCTCTGGTTATGTAACGATGAACCTAAATGTCCACTGATCAAGCTGAAAAAACCTTGTTGGCATTAATCGGGAATTGAAGACACAGAGTTGTACTGTCAGAAATTCCGAAAGTGGGCAGTCCTGACCAAAGGAATGATTATGCTTTGGCAGCCCTTTTTCGAAGGGGCTGTCAGAGAATGTTGTAGCGTCGGCGTCCCTTGCCTCTGCAGGCAGGGACGCTGTTCCCCTGCAGCAGCGTTCTCTGCCAGGCAGGGACGTCGCCCCCCTTACCCTTCCTCAGCGTCCACCTTCCCCCTGCTGGGGCCCGCGCTCCTTCCCTGCTGCTGACTTAGGGCGCGCGCCCGTGCCCTCCCCCGCTCTTAAAGGAGCCGCGCGCATTTTTCAAAAATCCCCGGCCAATGCCGGAGGACTCCACCCTATATTAAGGGCTTCCTCCTTAATGGAGTGCCCGAGCAATGTTGTTGTTGCACTGTTTCACTCTGCTTCAGCCCTCAGGTCCCGTTACCAGTTACCTGCCTGTTTCCTGCCCGTTTGCTGTATGCTACCTGTCCGCAGTCTACCCGGGGTTCGGACGTCACAAGTGGGATCCACGGCTATTCCAGAGACTCTTGCCTGCTCACTTGGGAGCGATCATCGCATCTGATGCAGCCCTACCCGGAGGTTCGGACGTCACAAGCGGTGATCCCCGGCTATTCCAGAGAATCTTGCCTGCTCACTTGGGAGCGATCATCTGCCATCTGATGCAGCCCTACCCGAGTTTCGGACGTCACAAGCGGTGAATCCCCGGCTGTTCCAGAGACTCTCGCCTGCTCACTTGGGAGTGTCCATCCGCCATCTGCTGCTAGCTACCGGGAGGCTTCACCATCTCAGTCGTATATACCTGTCCATCTAGAGATGCCCCGGTCACTTGCCCGTGACAAACCTGCCTGTCTATCCAGGACTACCCCCGGTCACTTGCCGTGACAACATGCCTGTCAATCCAGAGACTGCCCCGTTCACTTTGCCGTGACAACCTGCCTGTCTATCCAGAGACTGCCCCGTCACTTGCCGTGACAACCTGCCTGTCAATCCAGAGACTGCCCCGGTCACTTGCCGTGACAACCTGCCTGTCTATCCAGAGACGCCCCGGTCACTTGCCGTGACAACCTGCCTGTCAATCCAAGACTGCCCCGGTCCACTTGCCGTGATCCTTTCCCGTATAACCAGAGACTGCCCCGTCACTGCCGTGACTTCCTGTCCGTCTCCCTGGGCGCCACCCGCTCTCTTTCAAGTATAACCTTCTTGTATAAATAAATCTCAAGAGGTTCCACCTTACCTGACCCGTTACAGTTGCTCGGGCCATGGAACCCGGTGGCACCCAAACCCTTAGCTATCTGACCTGTGTCAGAATGTTCGTCAGAGGTCTCAACAGGAGTCCATCCTGGGTCATCTGCGGTGTGTTAATTCCGCCCTGGACACTCTGAATACTTCCCCAACAACCACCGCGAGCACATGACTCGCAATCCGGCAGTTCCGCTGCTTACCAACTCCGTGGTTTCTATTCCAGGACCTCGACTTTCAGCCCTCCTCGGTTTTTGGGGGGCCCTGCTCTGGCCTGGGGTTTTCATCAATCAATGTACCCTGCTTTTTTGAACTCCTGGCACACCAGTTTAACTCTGACCGGCCAAAATTGCCTTCATCATGTCACATCTCACCGGAGAGGCCCTGGCCTGGCTCAATCTCTTTGGCAAAGAGAAGATCCTCTGGTGTCTAACCTGTCTGCTTTTCTCTTAGCCTTCCGGAAGGTATTCGATAACCCGGACGGAAACCTCCTCTGCATCATCTTGCTGCGTCTTCGTCAGGAGAGTCTCAAACCGTGGGTCAATATGCCATAAGGTTTATACCCTTGCTCAGAGCTGGCTTGGGATAAGACGCTCTGATAGCTGTCTTCTGGGAGGGCCTTCCGGCCGCATTAAAGATGAACTTGCGGTGGGGACATTCCAACCTCTCTCGATGACCTAATAACTCTGGCCAATCGAATTGATCTACGGTTCCAGGAGCGAGCCAAAGAGGTCACCCGTGAGAGAAGGTTTCCTCGCCTTGCTCCTTCATTCAGAGACCTGTAACTCCTTCCGTATCTCCTCAAGTGCCCCCGGCAGAGCCCTTGCAGGTCGACCAGACCAAGATGGTCAAAGCCCGTCAGGACTCACGCCGTGCTGAGGGGAGTTGCTTCTACTGTGGCAGTAAGGAGCACCGGATCCGTACCTGCCCAGAGAGGTCGGGAAACGCCTGTGTCTAGGTTCGCTCGGAGAGGTCCATCTAGACAAGAATTAATCCCTTCAACTCGCCTGTTCTGTCTCAATTCTCCCCCCCGGGAGACCGTTACTTCGAAAAGCCAATGTTCTGGCAGCGGAAATCTCTCTCACAGGCTCGGGTAGAGAAATATCCTTCCACCAAACTTTTGCTTGAACAGTATTGTTGCTGCTGAGATGGGGTCTTTACCACGTCCCATCCAGCTTTCCCGAGGCTATAACCCTGCAGGTGGGATGTTACATTCTGGAGTACTCTTTCATGTTCTAAATGGACCCCCGCTTTCTTTACTAGGTCTGCCTTGGCTCCAAAAAGCAGACCGGTAACCTGCAACTGGAGAGTTTTGCGGGGGACAGGACTGTCATCAAACGTTCTGGTGCCTGTTCATCCGTCCGCCTTCCCTACACCTGCTAATCTACCAGGCCCCGATTCCATATGGTCTTTCGCTGATGTCTTTAAATAAAAAGGAAGCAGAACATTACCCCCCCCAGACCGTATGATTCCCCCGACGACCTCACCGGACTACGCCCCCCGGGGCGTAATTACCCATTGCCGCTGCGAGACCAGGTCGATTCCAATATATCGAGGAGAACTTGGCCAAAGGATTCTCCAGAAATCTACCTCCCCGCGGGGAGCGGTTTCTTCTTCGTAAAAAGAAAGAGGATCCCCGTCCCTGTATTGACTACAAGGCTTAAAGATCACGGTGAAGAATAAAGTCCCTCTTCCGCTATTCCAGAATTGTTTGATCGATTGAGGGGCGAGAATCTTCACCAAACGGGATCTTCGTGGGGCATACAACCTGGTTCGTATCCGTCGGGGAAGAAATGGAAGAAGGCATTCAATCCCCGGGGGCGGCCCCACGGTATTTGGTGATGCCCTTTGGTCTGTAATGCTCCAGCATCTTTCAGGATTTGGTCAATGACATCTTTGGGACCTCCTCACTCTTGCTTGTGGTGACCTAAACAATCTTGGCTTCTCTCCGGACCCCATCCCCGGAGGGATGTTGCGGTCTGCTCAGGCTCAGGCGAATCACCTCTTCGCCAAATATGAGAAGTGCCTCTTTGAGCAACCTCGCTTCCGTTTTGGGGCTACACATTTTCTCGACGGCCTACGAATGGATCCGGAAAATGTCTGCCATCGAAAGTGGCCCACCGGGGGTTTGAAGGCATTCACGGTTCCTGGGATTCGCAACTATTACCGCCTCTTCTCCCCACACTTCTCTTCCCAGACTGCTCCAATCTCCGCGCTCACCCGCAAGAGCTAACCCCAAACAGTGGACGCCCGAAGCAGAGAGGCCTTTCTTTCCTTAAAACAGGCTTTCTCTTCCCTCCAGGCTGCAAGCCCACGGCAACAAGCAGTTCTTCCTGGAGGGGACGCTTCCCCTCTGGAGCCGGAGCGGTTCTCACCAAAAATCTTCATCCGGGAGGATGGTACCGCGGCTTCTTCTCCAAACTCTTCTCCTCCTCCGAGCGCAACTCTCCATAGGAGACCGAGAGTTATTTGGCCAACAAGTTGGCATTGGAGGGTGGCGTTACCACTCGAGGGGCTTTCCATCCGGTAACATTTCCGGACCACAAAACTGGTTACCTCCGCATGCTCAGAGACTTAACCCTCGCCAACCCGGGGTCCTTGTTTTTTTGCCCGCTTCGATTTTCCTTCATTTCGCCACGACAAGAACGTCAAGCTGGCCTTTCCCGGTCTTTCCTGGTGTCAATCTCGGGAAAACCTAAACAATCATCGACCCGCCGAGTGATGCGGGTGGCCCCGGAGTCTAAATTGTCTCCCTCCTGAAGACGTTCGTATCAGTAACCGACCGGAAGGAAAACCTACCCGGGTCATTTCGTCAAACTGCTCCAGCTGGTCAGAAAAGAAAACCCTCCAACCAAACCCGGCATATTGGTGGCCTCCCTGCACAAGGATAATAGACTTTGTATCGGGTGCTCCGTGCCCGCAAAAAAAATTCCAGACACCTCCTGCCGCCGCTTCTTCCGCTTCCTTACCCCGCCCCCTGGCGCAATACCAGGACTTCAATAAAAAGATCTGCCCTTTTTCTGCCGGTTGTCGGTCATTTGGGTGGGTGACCGCTTTTCCAAGATGGCTCCTTATTCCCTGCCGGTCTTCCTCTGCCCCTTGGCTAAAGACTTTATTCCGCCAATCTTCCGTCTCCATTCTGCCTCGCCATGGTGGATCTGGGGTACGTTCACCCACATTTCTGGAGAGCCACTTTAAGTTGTTTTGCGCACCTTGGTTTCTCCTCCGCTTCCCCCCCATCCAATAAAGTTGAGCGAATCAATCAAATCTGACCATTACTCCGCACTTCGTTAATGCCCCCATTTGCTGGGTGGAGCCCTGCCTTGGCCCGAATTCTTTACAATAATCACAGAGGAATTTCCCAATCTCCGTTTTTTTTTAGTCTTTCGGTCAGCACCCTCGGATCCGTTCCTGCACCATCTCTGTAAATCAGCTGCGGAATCTTGGTTAAGAATTTTCCTCCAATGGGAAGTACCCGATCCCACCATTCATCATCCGATCTTTAAAAAAGAGACAGCTGACAAAAGGTCTGGATCCTCCTCAATTCCGTCCTGGGGTAAGGCTGGCTTTCGTCCCAAGATTCCGGCCAAGATTCCTTCCTACAAGTTTTGGCCTCGGTTCATGGTCCCTTTGAGATCATCAGTCAGACAACCGGTGTCCATAAATTGAAACTCCCGGCCAATTTGCGCTTCTAATCTTTCCAGTATCTCTCCTCAAACCGGTGGTACTAACTCTTTTTTCAAGCTAATACACCTCCTGCTCCTGTCGTGACGATGTTTGAGGTAGAGAAAATTCTGGCCACCAAAAGGGTAGGAAGAAAGACTTATTTTTTGGGGGGATTGGAAGGTTTTTGGTCCTGAGGAAGGAACGTGGGACCCGGGAGAACTCCACCCCTCTCATCCTAGCAAATTTTCTTTTTGGGCCCAAAAGGGGGGGGGCCCGTGGGGGGGGGACGTACCGGCGTCCCTGCCTTCTGCCAGGCGGGCGCTGTTCCCCTGCGCAGCGTCCTCTGCCAGGCAGGGACGTCCCCCCCTTTCCCTTCCTCAGCGCCTCCTTCCCCCTGCTGGGGCCCCGCCTCCTTTCCCCCTGCTGGATTAGGGCGCGCGCCTGCCCTCCACCCCCTTTAAAGGAGCCCCGCGCATTTTTTAAATAAGTCCCCCGGGCCCAAAGCCGGGGGACCCCCCTATATTAAGGCTTCCCCTTATGGAGGTGCCCTAGCAATTTTTTTTTTGCAATGTTTTCACTCTGCTTCAGCCCTCAGGGCCCTTTTCCCTTACCGCCTTTTTTCCCGCCCGTTTGCTGTATCTACCTGCCGCAAGTCTACCCGAGTTCGGCCACAAGTGGGGACCCCGGGTATTCCAAGCTCTTGCCCGCTCACTTTTGGGGGCATCATCTGCCATCTACTGCAGCCCACCCGGAGTTCGGAAAGTCACAAGCGGTGATCCCCGGCATTCCAAACCTTGCCTGCCCCTTGGGGGCGATCATCTGCCACGCTGCAGCCCT
>JARQOD010011263.1:0-14321 GCA_033576555.1 Oophaga sylvatica
GTTTCGTAGACTACTATTGGTAGAAAAATGTAAGAATAGTAACACAGGCTGTTGACTGATTATTTGACTCACAGTAGAACCTTTTATAATAGCATAGTAGCAGTCAGTCATGGACAATGCATGAGGTATCAGGGTCTGGCCCAGCATTTACAGCTTGGAATTAAAGTTTTAATGAAGACCTGTTAAGGGAGCAGTATAAGCCTTCTTAGCTGGGTGACCTGATACCTCATGCAACACCTCCATTTTTTTATAGGCCTCTCATACAGATTCCACCACAAGCAACTCACCAGATGGAGACCCAAGTTGGAGTCTCCTCATTTACGAAAATAATTGTCAAACAGCACTAAAGTGGCATCAATTTCCAGTGTACAATAGGCATCTGACACACCTACTAGTACAGGCAACCCACTAGATTGAGACCCAACTTTGAGTCTCCTCATTTTAAAATAATAATTGTCACACTAACTTGGCATCAATTTCCACAGAATATAAACAGTATAATAGGCCTCTAACACACCTTCTACTACAGGTAACTCCCAAGTGTAAGGTTTTTAAGCAGCATCATCTGTTCAAAAGTGCTTCAGAATCAAGTCTGCTGTTTACCTGTGACCTGCTCTTGGAAGTCTTGGACTTATTATCCCAACCACCTTCTACTTCGGATTCCTGGACACCTGTGGACTCAGTAATCCTTTAGCTTACCATCTACATTTGCAAAGGAAGTAAGAGAGAGAGACTTGTACCTACTTCTGCGACTTTTCTGGACTTAAGGTTTATTCCTGCCTGTCTTGTCTGTCTCCTGCCCTGTACCTGCAACTGTGTTAACCCTTACTTGTATGAAGTTATACAAGATCTACTAAAGCCTGTGTCTTCTGTGTTTCCTCGCACCCAAGCACAAGACTCTATACAGATTGTATTCTATATTTGATAAGATTCTGAATCCAACATTATGTCTGCTGGGTCTGGGAATGCCGAGTCTGCTGCGGAACGTGGGTGCCAGATATCCATTTATACCTTCTGTGATGACAGTGGTTGGGACTTCTCACAACCATTTCAGGTGAGCGCATTCGCTTCTTTTCCAGTCAGGTGTGTTACCACAGGTAAACACTATTGTGCGCCCTTTTTCTCTTCCAGCATTTCTGCCTTAAAGGATCTGGGAAGATGGAGGCTCACGTAAAAGACTTGTGTGGAATTACTGATACAATTCTTGAGGATATACAAGGTTTAAAAAACCAGATTTGCAAGCCTGCAGGATTTTAGTAACCACAATCTGCAAGTTTTCGGACAGAATACTCAGGAACTACGAACCAGGATTGAGGCTCTGGAGGTACGAGTCCAGACACCATCCATACCACCGAGCTCTGGGATTCCCAAGTTACCCCCTTTCCATTTTGGCAGTGAACAGGAAAAATTCAGGGGATTTATTAATCAATACAAACTGTTTTTCTCTGCTCATGCTTTGCAATTACCCTCTGAACGATCCAGAGTGCTAACTATAATCATGCTGCTCTCCAAAAAAGCTCTAATGTGGGCAAACCCCCTGAATGAGACTGAGGATGAATGTCTAAATAGTCTTGATGCTTTCATTTCAGCCATGTGGCAGGTGTTTGATATCCTGAAACCGAGGTGCGACAGCTGAGGCAGCCATGTTGGCTTTGCGCCAAGGTAAGCCCTCAGTAGCCAAATATGAAATAAATTTCAAGAGATGGGCCCTCAATACCATCTGGGACAATTCTGCCAAAAAAATCTATTTTCCAGAAAGGGTTGTCTCCAATGATTAAGGATAAACTTGCTTGTGTGACTTTATTAACTACTGCATCTGTATGAACGCAGATAGGAGAGGTGGTCTGAAATTAAACGCACTAATAATTTCCTGACTCCCCCACAGCTAAGGAGTCTTTATTCCGGATCATGCGCGATCCAGAGCCTAAACCGAGTTAGTGATGCACACAAGGAACATCGACTAAAAGAACATCTCTGTTTCTATTGCGGTAAGTCAGGGCACTTCATTACAAGCTGCCTCAGTCGTTCTCGTAATACTGCTGCAGCAGTCATACACTGTGAGTGCTGCGAAAGGGGATCTGTCAAGTCAGAACCTCAGGTTCCAGGAAGATCTGCAGCTATAGATACTGACTTCAAGGACTTGAACTCCATTATTTTAGAGCTCAATGATTGTATAAATGCAGCAGTTTTTTGAGTTTCCCCTGCAGTGTCCCAGTTGAGCTGTAAGAAGACCAACTCTCATTGTTCCCTCTGCATCAAGCTCTAGGTTGACTCAGTATAGTTGTCTAGCTCTGCCATGATTGACTCTGGGGCAAGCAGCAATTTTATGGATATCTCCTTTGCCCAGAAACATGGGATATGTCCAGTGAAGATTGCTACTCCGGTACAGATGGAGACTGTGGATGGCTCCCTGTTAAACTCTGGACCAGTGGCTCAGTAGACAGAGCCCTTGAGGAACCTCATGGGTAAAAATCATCAAGAGAGACTGTCTTTTATGCTTATCACTTCTCCCCATTTCCCCATCATTTCAGTGCTGCCATGGCAGCAGGCTCAGAACGCTACAATTAACTGGGAGACAAAGGAGCTGCACTTCCTGGTGAAACAGATAGGTCCAGAAGTTGCAGCTTGTGCTGTTCCTGAGGGATCCACGACAGTCTCAGAGCTACCAGCTATGTACCATGAGTATACTGATGTAAAGTAACATAGTAACATAGTTATTAAGGTTGAAGGAAGACTTTAAGTCCATCTAGTTCAACCCATATCCTATCCTAACCTGCCCTAACATGTTGATCCAGAGGAAGGCAAAAAAAACCCAAGTGGCAAACAGTAAGCTTCACATTGGGGAAAAAATGTCCTTCCCGACTCCACATAGGCAATCAGACTAGCTCCCTGGATCAACGCAATATCTAGGAAACTAGTGAATTAGCCTGTAATATTATACTTTTCAAGAAAGGCATCCAGTTTCTTCTTACATTTTGTAGGGAATCACTCATTACAACATTAGATGGCAGAGAGTTCCATAGTCTCACTGCTCTTACAGTAAAGAATCTGCATCTGTGATTATGACTAAACCTTCTTTCCTCCAGACGTAGAGGATGCCCCCTTATCCCCGTCACAGGTCTAAGAATAAAAAGATCATTAGAAAGGTCTTTGTACTGTCCCCTCATATATTTATACATTGTAATAAGATCACCCCTAAGCCTTTGTTTTTCCAAACTAAATAACCTCAAGTGTAATAACCTGTCCTGGTATTGCAGACCCCCCAGTTCTCTAATAACCTTGGTCGCTCTTCTCTGCACCCGCTCCAGTTCAGTTATGTCTTTCTTATACACCGGAGACCAGAACTGTACACAGTATTCTAATTGTAGTCGCACCAGTGACTTCTATAGAGGTAAAATTATGTTCTCCCCATGCAAATTGCCTCTTTAAAAAAAGAGGACTTGTACTCTATAGCGCCACCTTATTGGAAGTAGCGATCCTACAAGTCACAATCAACCCTTTAACGAGTCTTGTAATATGACTTAAGATAAAAGCCAAATCAGTATCTCCATTTGCAGACACGGTGTTTCGGACTATTGGTCCTCGTCAGTGCAAAGTAGGAGAGATCTGATTTGGCTAGGTGAGAGGCTCTGGACTGAGGTCTAAGGGGTAAGGTCTCTCCTTGTGGAGAGTGACATACCAGCTCTGGCGTGTCGAGGTAAGGAGGCTTATTCGCGTGCAATGCTCCTCTGGGAAATTTAATATGCAAATTGCCTCTTCAAAAAAAGAGGACTTGTACTCTATAGCGCCACCTATTGGAAGTAGCGATCCTACAAGTCACAATCAACCCTTTAACGAGTCTTGTAATATGACTTAGGATAAAAGCCAAATCAGTATCTCCATTTGCAGACACGGTGTTTCGGACTATTGGTCCTCGTCAGTGCAAAGTAGGAGAGATCTGATTTGGCTAGATGAGAGGCTCTGGACTGAGGTCTAAGGGTAAGGTCTCTCTTTGTGGAGAGTGACATACCAGCTCTGGCGTGTCGAGGTAAGGAGGCTTATTCGCCGTGCAATGCTCCTCTGGGAAATTTAATATGTAAATTGCCTCTTCAAAAAAAGAGGACTTGTACTCTATAGCGCCACCTATTGGAAGTAGCGATCCTACAAGTCACAATCAACCCTTTAACGAGTCTTGTAAAATGACTTAGGATAAAAGCCAAATCAGTATCTCCATTTGCAGACACGGTGTTTCGGACTATTGGTCCTCAGTCCAGAGCCTCTCATCTAGCCAAATCAGATCTCTCCCACTTTGCACTGACAGTGTTGATTTGCTTTTTACAAATTTATTCAATCTTCTGTATTTACTTAACCCCTTCCCGACCTGTGACGCCACGTAGCGTCATGAAAGTCAGTGCCCTTCCGACCCATGACGCCTATGTTTGGGGTCATGAAAGGATCGCGTTCCTGCGGTCGGGTGACCGGGTCACTGAAAGTCACCCGACCCACAGCACAGGACCCTTTGTGCTTCACACAGGGGGTTGGCTTAACCCCCCCGTGGCCACATTGCTCTGATTGGCTGTTAAAAGTGAAACAGCCAATCAGAGCAATCTGTAATATTTCACCAATATAATTGTGAAATATTACAATCCAGCCATGGCCGATGCTGCAATAGCATCTGCCATGGCTGGAACACCGAGCCCTGACCCCCCACGTAGTCACGGCGGCAATCGGCCGCCGCCACCAAAAGATGGCAGCAGTCGGTCAACACCGTCACTAACAGCTCCTCGTCCTGGCCTCCGCTGCCCCCACCTTCCGATCCCCCCTCACTTCCGACCCCATACTAACCATCTCCGTCCACCGATGTCCCTGGATCCTTCCGCGGCTGCCCAGGATTCTCATGGGCCCGCCACTTGAAAACGGTGGCGCATGCGCAATGCGCCGCCGTTGGCGTCATGCCAGTGCGCCCTGCAAGTCAAGAAATTATTTTGATCACTGTGATAAACTGCACAGTGATCAAAATAAAAAAAGTAAGTGAACCCCCTGTCATAGGTAGGGACAAATAATAAAGAATTTTTTATTTTCCTATTAGGCCTGTGCACACGTTGCGGATTTTGCGCTGCGGATCCACGCAGATCCAGAAACCATGTACAGTACAATGCAAATGGTAAAAAAAATGCTGTGCACATGCTGCAGATTTTCAGCGCGATTTGCTGCGTTTTAAATCCGCAACATGTCATTCTTTGTGTGGATTCGCAGCGATTTTACACCTATTCCATTATAGGTAAAACCGCAGAGAAAAACCGCAGCAAATCCGCGCTAAAACGCAGTTAAAAGGCAGTCATTTTAACCTGCGATTTTAGGAAAATCCGCAAGTGAATCCGCAACGTGTGCACGGGCCTCAGTGTAGGGTTAGCTGGTTCATATTGCATTATGGCAGTCCGTTAGATGGACTGCGTTTCACGCGGTAAGCGCGGAGTAACGCAGTCCGTTAACGCTGCCATTCACCCCATTTGTGTGCGCATCGCAATGCATGCCATGAAGCGGCATGCGTTCGCGACGTGTCGTCATTCAGTGACGGAGCCTTGAACGCAGGCTGCAGCGTCTGGGCTCCATCACCGTTAGCACAGATGAATCATCGCTGATTCCTCTGCACTAGCAGGTATAGCATAAACGCGATCGCGTTAATTGGGGACTAAAAAATTTATTTTTGTGGAAAAAAAATGATTTTATTATTTTCATGGCTCTGCGTTATAAACTTCTGTGAAGAACTTGGAGATTCAAACTGCTTACCACACATCTAGAGGAGTTCCTTGGGGATCTAATTTCCAAAATGGGGTCACTTGGGGGTTTCTACTGTTTAGGCACATCATGGGCTCTGCAAACGTAACATGACACCCGCAGACCATTCTATCAAGTCGGCATTTCAAAAAACGTCACTACTTCCCTTCCGAGCCTCGACGTGTGCCCATACAGTAGTTTTCCCCACATATGGGATATCAGCGTACTCAGGACAAATTGGACAACAACTTTTGGGGTCTAATTTCTCCTGTTACCCTTGAGAAAAAAAAAAATTGTGGACTAAAAGATCATGTTTGTGGAAAAAATATGATTTTTTTATTTCCATGCCCCGCGTTATAAACTTCTGTGTAGCCCTTGGCGTTCAAAGTACTCACCACACATCTAGATAAGTTCCTTGTGGGTCTAGTTTCCAAAATGGGGTCACTTGTGGGGAGTTTCTACTGTTTAGGCACATCAGGGACTCTGCAAACGTAACATGACGCCTGCAGACCATTCCATCAAGTCGGCATTTCAAAACATCACTACTTCCCTTCCGAGCCCCGAAGTGTGCCCATACAGTAGTTTTCTCCCACATATGGGATATCAGCGTACTCAGGACAAATTGGACAACAACTTTTGAGGTCTAATTTCTCCTGTTACCCTTGGGAAAAAAAAAAATTGGGGACTAAAAGATCATGTTTGTGGAAAAAATATGATTTTTTTATTTTCATGCCCCGGCGTTATAAACTTCTGTGTAGCCCTTGGGGGTTCAAAGTGCTCACTACATATCTAGATAAGCTCCTTGGGGGGTCTAGTTTTCAAAATGGGGTCACTTGTGGGGGGTTTCTACTGTTTAGGCACATCAGGGTCTCTGCAAACGCAACATGACGCCCACAGAACATTCCATCAAGTCTGCATTCCAAAATGGCGCTCCTTCCCTTCTGTGCTCTCCCATGCGCCAAAACAGTGGTTCCCCCCACATATGGGGTACCAGTGTACTCAGGACAAACTGTACAACAACTTTTGTGGTCCAATTTCTCCTGTTACCCTTGTGAAAATAAAAAATTGCGGGTTAAAAAAATCAGTTTTTGAGGAAAAAAAATGATTTTTTATTTTCACGGCTCTGCATTACAAACTTCTGTGAAGCACGTGGGGTTCAAGGTGCTCACCACACATCTACATAAGTTCCTTGAGGGGTCTAGTTTACAAAATGTGGTCACTTGTGGGGGGTTTCTACTGTTTAGGCACATCAGGGGCTCTGCCCGCCCGCAGACCATTCCATCAAGTCGGCATTTCAAAGCGTCACTACATCCCTTCCAAGCCCTTACGTGTGCCCAAACAGTGGTTCCCCCCCACATGTGAGGTACTAGCGTACTTAGGACAAATTAGACAACAACTTTTGGGGTCCAATTTCTCCTGTAACCATTGTGAAAATAAAAAATAGGTGGCTAAATAATCATTTTTTGAGAAAAAAAAATGATTTTTTATTTTCACGGCTCTGCGTTATAAACTTTTGTGAAGCACCTAGGGGTTCAAAGTGCTCACTATGCATCTACATAAGTTCCTTAGGGGGTCTAGTTTCCAAAATGGGGTCATTTGTGGGGAAGCTCCAAAGTTTAGGCATACAGGGGCTCTCCAAACATGACATGGTGTCCGCTAACGATTGGAGCTAATTTTCCATTCAAAAAGTCAAATGGCGCTCCTTCCATTCTGAGCCCTGCCATGCGCCCCAACAGTGGTTTAAGACCACATAAGAGTATCTGTGTACTCAGGAGAAATTGCCCAAGAAATTTTATGATCCAATTTATACTTTTGCCCACGAGAAAATGAAAAAACTGAGGCTAAAAGAAAATTTTTGTGAAAAAAAAGTACTTTCTTTTTTTTATTGATCAATTTGTGAAGGACCTGGGGTTTCAAAGTGCTCACTATGCATCTAGAAAAGTTCCTTGGGGGGTCTAGTTTCCAAAATGGGGTCACTTGTGGGGAGCTCCAATGTTTAGGCACACAGGGACTCTCCAAATGCGACATGGCAACCGCTAAATATTCCAGCATATTTTCCATTCAAAAAGTCAAATGGCGCTCCTTCCCTTCTTTGCCCTGCCGTGCGCCCAAACAGTGGTTTATGACCACATATGAGGTATCGGTGTACTCAGGAGAAATTGCCCAACAAATTTTTGGATCCATTTTATCCTGTTGCCCATGTGAAAATGAAAAAACTGAGGCTAAAAGAAATTTTTGTGAAAAAAAAGTACTTTCTTTTTTCACGGATCAATTTGTGAAGCACCTGGGGGTTCAAAGTGCTCACTCTGCATCTAGATAAGTTCCTTGGGGGGTCTAGTTTCCAAAATGAGGTCACTTGTGGGGAGCTCCAATGTTTAGAAACACAGGGACTCTCCAAATGCGACATGGCAACCGCTAAATATTCCAGCATATTTTCCATTCAAAAAGTCAAATGGCGCTCCTTCCCTTCTGAGCCCTGCTGTGTCCCAAACAGTGTTTATGACCACATATGAGGTATCTGTGCACTCAGGAGAAATTACCCAACAAATTTTAGGGTCCATTTTATCCTGTTGCCCATGTAAAAATGAAAAAATTGATGCTAAAAGAAAAATTTTGTTGGAAAAATTAAAATGTCCATTTTTTCCTTCCACGTTGCTTTAGTTCCTGTGAAGCACCTGAAGGGTTTATAATCTTATTTAATGTAGATTTAAGTAGCTTGAGGGGTGCAGTTTTTATAATGGTGTCACTTTTGGGTATTTTCTGCCATATAGACCCCTCAAAGAGACTTCAAATGTGAGGTGGTCCCTAAAAAAAATGGTTTTGTAAATATTGCTGTAAAAATGAGAAATCGCTGGTCAACTTTTAACCCTTATAACTTCCTAACAAAAAAAAATGTTGTCCCAAGATTGTGCTGATGTAAAGTAGACATGTGGGAAATGTTATTTATTAACTATTTTGTGTCACATAACTCTCTGGTTTAACAAAATAAAAATTCAAAATTTGAAAATTGCGAAATTTTAAAAATTTTGGCCAAAGTTCCATTTTTTTCACAAATAAACGCAAAAATTATCGACCTAAATTTACCACTAACATGAAGCCCAATATGTCACGAAAAAACAGTCTCATAATCGCTATGATCCGTTGAAGCGTTCCTGAGTTATTACCTAATAAAGGGACACTGGTCAGAATTGCAAAAAATGGCCAGGTCATTTAGGTCAAAATAGGCTGGGTCATGAAGGGGTTAATGCCTCATCACTACCTACTTGCTTTAATTCCCCAAACGCTTTCCTTTTGTCACTTATTGCGCTCCTTACAGCTCTATTTAGCCATAGTGGTTTCCTCCTAATTCTAGCATGTTTATTCCCATAGGGTATATACTGTGCACAGGTCCTATTCAGGATGCTAATAAACGTCTCCCATTTTCTTTGTGTATTTTTATGTCTCAGGATATCGTCCCAGTTTATTGCACTAAGACAATCTCTCATCCGTTGGAAATTTGCTTTCCTGAAGTTTAGTGTCCTTGTAACCCCTCGACTACACATCTTATTAAAGGATACATGAAAGCTTAATATTTTGTGATCACTAGTGTTGAGCATTCCGATACTGCAAATATCGGGTATCGGCCGATATTGGCTGTATCGGAATTCCGATTCCGAGTTCCGATATTTTCGTCATATCGGATACCGGAATCGGGATTGTCACTGTCACTGTCAGTGTCCGTCGGTCGGGTCTGTCAGGAGTCAGCGGCACTTACCCGGCAGAAGATCTCCGGCGGTCACATCCCGGACTGCTTAATGGCCGCCATCCTCTTCTCCCTGGCGGTCACATGAAGTTTCTCGCGATAACTGCAGTGACTGCTGGGTAATCGCGGCCGTAAAGCAGTCCGATGACGTCACCGCCGGGGAAGCTGGTAAGCAGCTGTGCTGCGCCGGGATGTCAGGCTCTGCCTGTCATTCCGATGTAGCAGAGCTGGATCGTCGTGGGACTGTCGTTACTATGGACTGCGTCGGACAGGTGGTATACTGTTGGTTTGTTTTTTTTATTTTTTTACAGGAGATCGATGGCGTCGCAGGAATGAGAGAGTAATAAAAGAAATGAAAACTGTGTTGTCTCTTTTATTTCATTAAAAGACTTTTTCTTGCTGTGTCTTTTTTTTAAACATTTAAAAACTTTGGGATTAATAATGGATCGGTGTCTTATTGACGCCTCTCCATTATTAACCGGGCTTATTGTCACCGTGCAATCAACAGTGACATTAACCCCTTATTACCCCACTTGCCACCGCTACAGGGCAGTGGGAAGAGCCGGGTAAAGTGCAACAATTGGCACATCTTTTGATGCGCCAAATGTGGGGCTGCTGTAGCCTGGTATTATCAGGCTGTTGAGGGCCAAAATCCATGGGCCTTGACAGTCTTTTAATACCAGGCCGCAGCAGTCTGCATTTTACTTGGCTGGTTAACAAAAATAGGGGGACCCCTACGCCGTTTTTTTTTCGAGGGGATCCCCTATTTTGTTAATCAGCCAAGATATGCAGACTGCTGTGGCCTGGTATTATCAGGCTGGCAAGTTCCATGGATCTTGGCTCCTTAACAGCCTGAAAATCCAGGCCTCAGCGGTCTGCTTCATCTGGCTGGTTAACAAAAATAGGGGGACCCCACGCCAATTTTTTTCGAGGGGATCCCCTATTTTTGTTAATCAGCCAAGATATGCAGACTGCTGTGGCCTAGTATTATCAGGCTGGCAAGGTCCATGGATCTTGGCTCCTTAACAGCCTGAAAATCCAGGCCTCAGCGGTCTGCTTCATCTGGCTGGTTAACAAAAATAGGGGGACCCCACGCCATTTTTTTTCGAAGGGAACCCCTATTTTTGTTAATCAGTTCCCTCTGACATCACTGATTGTGTCCCTGGCTGACCTGAAGTGAAAGTGGAAAGCAATCAATTAAGCTTTCCACTTAAGGGCCCGTCTCACATAGCGATATCGCTACCGAGATCGCTGCTGAGTCACTAGTTTTGTGACGCAGCAGCGAGCTCACCAGCGATATCGCTGTGTGTGACATTCAGCGACGATCAGCCCCCCTGCCGGGTATCGCTGATCGTCGCTGAAATGTCAGGACCTTTTTTTAATCGCTGGTTTCCCGCTGACAGGCACGCATCGCTGCGTGTGACAGGCGGGAGACCAGCGATCCGCTGGTAACCAAGGTACACAGCGGGTTTCCAGGCGCAGGGCTGTGCCTAGAAACCCGCTGTGTACCTTGGATACCAGCGCCCTGATGCAGGGAGGTGGTATCCAAGGTACACA
Source organism: Oophaga sylvatica (assembly GCA_033576555.1). NCBI lineage: Eukaryota > Metazoa > Chordata > Amphibia > Anura > Dendrobatidae > Oophaga > Oophaga sylvatica. The sequence continues at coordinate 11,057 of JARQOD010011263.1, forward strand.
GCGGGTTTCCAAGCACTGCGCGGTGCCTGGAAACCCGCTGTGTACCTTGGATACTAGCTCCCCTGCATCAGGGCGCTGGTATCCAAGGTACACAGCGGGTTTCTAGGCACAGCCCCGCGCCTGGAAACCTGCTGTGTACCTTGGTTACCAGCGGATCGCTGGTCTCCCGCCTGTCACACGCAGCGATGCGTGCCTGTCAGCGGGAAACCAGCGATCAAAAAAAGGTCCTGACATTTCAGCGACGATCAGCGATACCCGGCAGGGGGGCTGATCGTCGCTGAATGTCACACACAGCGATATCGCTGGTGAGCTCGCTGCTGCGTCACAATACTAGTGACTCAGCAGCGATCACGGTAGCGATATCGCTATGTGAGATGGGCCCTTAAGCGATGTTACTCGCAGTGTCGCTGTCCCAGATCGCTGCCTGAGCTGCCTGTTTGGCAGCTCAGCAGCGATCATGTAGCGATACACCAGCGATCCTGACAAGTGCATATCGTTGTCGGGATCGCTGGTGTATCGTTATGTGAGACCCAGCCTTTACTCTCCTGTCAGCCAGGAGAGGAACTCATTCATTTGGGGGTTTACTGTGAGGCTGCAGCATTAGCTGCGGTCCCTGCAGTAAACATTAACCCTTTCTGAAGGATTACACCGTGGGACCTGACTGTGCATGGGATAGGTAAGAATAATTTTGCTTTTTTATTTTATTTTTATTACAGGAAATGGTTTTTGCAGTAAAATAAAAGATGGTCAAAAACATGTGTCTTTATTTCATTAAAATGATTTTTAATTAAAGTGTGTGTGTTTTATTTTTATTTCATGCAATAGGATTAATAATTGATAGTTGTCTAATTGACAGCTCTCAATTATTAACCTGGCTTAAGGTCACCTTTCAATAGCAAGGTGGCTTTAAACCCCATATTAACCCATTCGCCACCGCTACAGGGCAATGGGAATAGACGGGCAAAGTGCCAGAAAGGGCGAATCTAATTATAGATTTGTCTTTCCTGGGGTGTCTGGGGGCAGATGTTAGTAGCCGGGGGGCAAAAATAATGGTCCCTCTCTGGGCTATTATTATCTGCCCCCACTCACTGGATTTGTCTGTCTGGTTGCGAAAATAGGGCGGGAGCCCACACATTTTTTTTCAGCAATTTTACACCTCATATATATATATACATGTCATTGAATTTGTGACACATATATATATATATTTATATTTGTAGTTCATACACTTCTACATAGTATAATAGCCGCTAATTCAATTGCCGGCTTTTGTGAAAATGCAGAACCCGACATGAAATGACACTTGGTTTACATAGAGTTAACCATGTCTTTTCATGTAGTTTGATATCTGATTTGCACAAACAATTACATGAGTGTAAGTGTGCAAACTTTCACACCTGTAGGGGTTAATTAAAGGTGTAAATTCGTAGCAAAAAAGTCAGTTTTTTTTACAACGAATTTACACCTTTAATTAACCCCTACAGGTGTGAAATTTTGCACACATAGACTGATGTAATTGTTTGTGCAAATCAGATAGCAAACGACATGAAAAGACATGGTTAACCCTCTGTACACCAAGTGTCATTTCATGTCGGGTGCTTCTGTCTTTTCACAGAAGCCGGCTTTACCCGGCAATTGAATCAGAGGATATTTTACTATGTAGAAGTGTATAAACTATACATATATGTATATATAATGTCACAATGACATGTATATATATATATATATATATATATGTATTCTATGTGTGTATATTTAGTGTTTACAAGGAAAGAATGGGGTTTTTTTAGTTACGATATTTTGTTCCCATAGACTTACATTGGATTTCCGGTATCGGTATCGGGTATCGCCGATATTTTAATGGTATCGGCGATACCATTCCGATTCCGATACTTTTGGATATCGGAAAGTATCGCTCAACTCTAGTGATCACTATTACCCAAGTGACCCCAACCCTTATATTTGATATGCGGTCTGGCCTGTTGGTTAATATTAGGTCTAGCAGTGCCCCCCCTCTTGTTGGGTCCTGAACTAGTTGTGAAAGGTAATTGTCTCTCATAGTTGTCAAAAACCTATTACCTTTGCTGGAACTGCAGGTTTCTGTTCCCCAATGTATTTCAGGGTAGTTGAAGTCCCCCATAATAATGACTTCTCCTTGAGTCGCTGTTTCATCTATTTGCTTTACGATGATATTCTCTGTTGCTTTCATTATTTATTATTGTTTATTTCATTAGGAGACTTATAACAAACCCCTATCAGTAATTTATTATTTTTCCTCCCTCCCCTAATCTCCACCCACAGAGACTCTACATCTTCATTAGTTTCACAGATATCACGCAGGATGGGTTTTAAGGATGATTTTACATATAAACACACACCCCACCTCGCTTATTTTTACGGTAATTTCTAAACAGACTATAGCCCTGTAAATTAACCGCCCAGTCGTGGCTCTCATCCAGCCAAGTCTCAGATATCCCCACCATGTCATAATTATGTTCCAAGAAAATTAATTCTAATTCCGCCATTTTGTTGGTGAGGCTTCTGGCATTAGTATACATGCACTTTTTGTATCTCTCTGTATGTCTATTCTTTCTTAAATTATTAACTGTTCTAACCCCACCCCCAATGCCACCCCCACCCCCAATTTCAGTATTTGTGCCCAGCTCTCTATCTGCACATGTATGTGACAAAAGGAACGCTGACTAGGTTCCCCCTCACTGTCCATACGATTGTCCAATTGAACTTTTGCCTGTAGCAGTTATACCCTTTCGTAAGATCTATCCTTTGTCAGTGCCCAAACTAAAGGCTTTGAAGGACTATATCCATGAAAATTTAGCCAAGTGCTTCATACGCCACTACTCATCTCCTGCAGGCGCACCCATCATGAAGAAGAAATATAGTAGTAGTAGTAGTTATTAAGGTTGAAGGAAGACTTTAAGTCCATCTAGTTCAACCCATATCCTATCCTAACCTGCCCTAACATGTTGATCCAGAGGAAGGCAAAAAAACCCAAGTGGCAAACAGTAAGCTTCACATTGGGGAAAAAATTTCCTTCCCGACTCCACATACGGCTATCAGACTAGCTTCCTGGATCAACGCAGTATCTTATAGCTTGTAATATTATACTTTTCAAGAGATATGGATCTCTTAGACCTGCATAAATTATCGGGAGCTCAATAGGGTTACTATCAGAAACCATTACCCACTGCCATTGATCCCTGAGTTATTGGAGAGTGTACGACATGCCAAAATTTTTTCTAAACTG
>JARQOD010011264.1:0-24065 GCA_033576555.1 Oophaga sylvatica
CACAACAATGGTGTGTGCAGCGATGGTGTGCACAACAATGGTGTGTGCAGCGATGGTGTGTGCAGCGACGGTGTGCACAACAATGGTGTGCGCAGCGATGTTGTGTGCAGCGATGGTGGCAGAGATAGTGTGCGCAGAGATGGTGTGAGAAGGGATGGTGTGCACAGAGATGGTGTGTGCACAGATGGTGTGCGCAGCAATGGTGGTAGAGCTGGTGTGCGCAGAGATGGTGTGTGCAGAGATTGTGCATGCAGGGATGGTGTGCACAACAATTGTGTGTGCAACGATGGTTTATGCAGTGATGGTGTGCGCAGTGATGGTGGCAGAGATGGTGTGTGCAGTGATGGTGTGAGAAGGGATGGTGTGCACAGAGATGGTGTGTGCACAGATGGTGTGCGCAGAGATTGTGCATGCAGGGATGGTGTGAGCAACGATGGTGGCAGAGATTGTGCATGCAGAGATGGTGTGCGCAGTGATGGTGTGTGCAACGATGGTTTATGCAGTGATGGTGTGCGCAGTGATGGTGGCAGAGATGGTGTGTGCAGTGATGGTGTGCGCAGTGATGGTGTGTGCAGTGATGGTGTGTGCAGAGATGGTGTGTGCAGTGATGTGTGTGCAGTGATGGTGTGTGCAGAGATGGTGTGTGCAGTGATGGTGTGTGCAGAGATGGTGTGTGCAGTGATGGTGTGCGCAGTGATGGTGTGTGCAGAGATGGTGTGTGCAGTGATGGTGTGTGCAGAGATGGTGTGTGCAGTGATGGTGTGTGCAGCGATGGTGTGCGCAGTGATGGTGGCAGAGATGGTGTGTGCAGTGATGGTGTGTGCAGAGATGGTGTGTGCAGTGATGGTGTGTGCAGTGATGGTGTGTGCAGTGATGGTGTGTGCAGTGATGGTGTGCGCAGTGATGGTGTGCGCAGAGATGGTGTGTGCAGTGATGGTGTGTGCAGTGATGGTGTGTGCAGAGATGGTGTGTGCAGTGATGGTGTGTGCAGAGATGGTGTGCGCAGTGATGGTGTGCGCAGAGATGGTGTGTGCAGTGATGGTGTGTGCAGTGATGGTGTGTGCAGAGATGGTGTGTGCAGTGATGGTGTGTGCAGAGATGGTGTGTGCAGTGATGGTGTGCGCAGTGATGGTGTGTGCAGAGATGGTGTGTGCAGTGATGGTGTGTGCAGTGATGGTGTGTGCAGCGATGGTGTGTGCAGCGATGGTGTGTGCAGCGATGGTGTGTGCAGAGATGGTGTGTGCAGTGATGGTGTGTGCAGAGATGGTGTGTGCAGTGATGGTGTGTGCAGAGATGGTGTGTGCAGTGATGGTGTGTGCAGAGATGGTGTGTGCAGTGATGGTGTGTGCAGTGATGGTGTGTGCAGAGATGGTGTGCAGTGATGGTGTGCGCAGTGATGGTGGCAGAGATGGTGTGTGCAGTGATGGTGTGTGCAGTGATGGTGTGTGCAGAGATGGTGTGTGCAGTGATGGTGTGTGCAGTGATGGTGTGTGCAGTGATGGTGTGTGCAGTGATGGTGTGCGCAGTGATGGTGTCGCAGAGATGGTGTGTGCAGTGATGGTGTGTGCAGTGATGGTGTGTGCAGAGATGGTGTGTGCAGTGATGGTGTGTGCAGAGATGGTGTGCGCAGTGATGGTGTGCGCAGAGATGGTGTGCGCAGTGATGGTGTGCGCAGAGATGGTGTGCGCAGTGATGGTGTGCGCAGTGATGGTGGCAGAGATGGTGTGCGCAGTGATGGTGTGCGCAGAGATGGTGTGCGCAGTGATGGTGTGCGCAGAGATGGTGTGCGCAGTGATGGTGTGCGCAGTGATGGTGTGCGCAGTGATGGTGTGCGCAGAGATGGTGTGCGCAGTGATGGTGTGCGCAGAGATGGTGTGCGCAGTGATGGTGTGTGCAGTGATGGTGTGCGCAGTGATGGTGTGCGCAGTGATGGTGTGCGCAGAGATGGTGTGCGCAGTGATGGTGTGCGCAGTGATGGTGTGTGCAGTGATGGTGTGCGCAGTGATGGTGTGCGCAGAGATGGTGTGTGCAGTGATGGTGTGTGCAGTGATGGTGTGCGCAGTGATGGTGTGTGCAGTGATGGTGTGCAGCGTTATAAGTTTGTGATCGCACTGCCGAGTATCAGCAGGGAAGAGCCGGTTTGGACGGACACTGAAGCTACCAGCGGCAGGTCCAGCCTGAGTGAGGACAAGCAGCAGCATTACATAGATGGCGAGCTCATCTAATCTATGAAAGATTTCAGAAGAAAGTGGTGTTGTTCTGGGAGGATTTTCCTAACATTTTCTGGTCTGTAAAGAGCTGACAACTTTCCACACGGTGAGGAAAAGGTACAAGAACAATTCCCAGGCATTAGATACACCATGGACACTGTGAAGATGTCACCAAGAAGGGCTTAAATGTGGCACAGCAGTGATATTACCTAGACCTGAACATCCATCAACTATTGATGAAAAGACAAGAATAAAATTGGTCTGGTAGGCTGCCAAGTGTCCGACAGTAACATTAAAGGAGCTGCAGGAATTTCTGGCCAGTCCTGATTGAGTGCTGCATGTGACCACAATCTCCGTATTCTTCATTTGTCCGGCTTGTAGGATCGCAGGGAAGATGGAAGTCCTTACATACATATGGAATCATCCGGCTATGCTCTGTCAAAACTTCCATCACGTTGGCCCAAAGCAGAAAACGTGTTATGCCTGATAAGACTGTGGGGAAGGGAATATTATGGCCATAATTTCAAAAGATGCAAAGTCACCACCTGTGCATCACGAGAAGATCACCATCCCCACAGTGAGGCATGGTGGAGACAGCATTGTACTTTGTGGCTGGTTTTAAGCAGCTACAACTTGAGCTTTAGTCAAGATGGAGGGCATTATGGACAGAACAAATATCAGTCAATTTTACATCAAAACCTTCAGGCCTCTGCTAAAAAGATGAAGATGAGGAGGAATTTCACCTTTCAGCATGACAACGACCCTAAGTGACCTCCAAATCACCAAAATAACGGCTTCACCAGAGAAGAATGGAAGTTCTTCTTTGTAGCATTTTTCCACACCTGCCTAAAACTTTTGCACAGCGCTGTCTATAAATATATATATTGTTTGTGTGCTCGTACTTGCCACCACTGTAGTCGTACTCAAACATATGCTCATCTCCTACCATTACTGCAGTCCTATACATATTACTGCACAGGGATGGCCGATAATGGAGAATGTCCCCCAATATCGAGATTCCCCCTACGAGAAAGCTGAGTGACGACCGTTGCTGCCATCATTGCCCACATACTGACTGTTTCCCAGCTTCCCGGAGAACTACCTGGTAAATCTGTGTAGTGAAGCACATCAGCCATTCGGGGGCCTTGGGGCCGTATTAATCACCCCACTGGTCCCAAGGAGGACGGCTCAAGGCTTCTTGGATTTAGGGGCACTTGCTCTTTGTACAATCGCTGCCTCCTGGCTTATTTATTCGGCTTCTTGTATCGTCGCCGCTGCCCAAGTAAAGTTTATGAAACTTAAGGCAAAAGAAGCAGAGGACGGAGAGTGAGAATTATTCATAGCGGAGCCTGAGAAAGCTCTGAATATTTCATGAGGCCAGAACAGCTGCCTCTCTCCGCTTCAATGATAAGAGGCTGATTAGCAAAAATATATCCAATACATTACACAAGCAGCTTAACTGTCATGTCTCCCGTCCCCGTCCCTCCGCGCCACCGCTTGACCTTCCTTCCCTCCAAATCTCAATTGTCGGATACATCTCGTTGCCCATCCTCATCCTCCTCATTATCCTGGAAACATTCAATAGATAGATGGGGAGCAACTAACACCATCGTGTGTAAGGAGTCGCTCGCCTGCAAGGTGTGAATTTTCATATTTCTTTGTGCTTCCTCCAGTAATCCACCTGCTACATTTGTATCACCGCCACTAATGAAGCGACTGGATGAGTCCTCAGAGCCGCGCAGCCGTCAATCACCGCTGGACACACAATTCTCGGCTCTTGATCAAGTGAAGCCCTGGAGCTACGCCAGGGTGGAGGGAGTCCGAGAGGAAATCGGGACCTGTTGTGATTAGTGAAGATTAAACGTTCTGCGCCGCTGACTGCTGCTCTCCGGAATATTGACAAGAAGCCGGAGAAAACGCCATCTACCCTCTGGTCCGACTGTGAGAAGAGGATGGGGGCTTTATAGAAATAAACCCAAAAGACGGGATCTTATCCAAGACCAGCAGTGGGTAAGTCCCAGCCTTGAGGTTTCAGTTCAAAATCAAGAGGTTTCTCAAAAGTGTCCTAAGATGATATCATAGCTTTTATGGACCTGTGTGGTGGCTCTGTGATCGGTTTTGGGGACTCTACAGAGATCCTTCAAGGAGGCATGGAATTTGTAACATCTTCTGTAGCTCTTGGAACCATCTGGACTGAAGATGTAGTTGAAGACCAGACATGGATGGAAACAAGAGTGAAATCAAGACATGGAAGACAAGGTGATGGCCAGAAGAAATGGCCATGGGACACTTAGGGTCCAAGCTACAGTGGGTGCAAAGGAAGAAGTTTACGGCTTCTGTGGGGTCCAGAGCTCTTCATAAGATGTCTCCAGTGTTATACATATGGCATGAGGACAACTCAGACTACAGGCCAAAGGTGAGGCCTCAAAGCAGGGGACGAATAGGGCAGGAACCATGCTAAAGTTAGCATAAAGAATAATGGCGGGCGAAATAATAAGAACCACTTGATGATGTCATTGAGAGGCCATGACTTCACGACATGGCTGAAAATGAGATGTGGAATCTGTGGTGGAATGATGCGTGTAAATGATATGTTGTTCCATAACAATGATAGGTAGCGATAGTGTGCAGGGATGTCAGATTGGACAATATTCTAGAAAATGGCCAAATCTGGTGTCGCTGTGATACTGGATGTAGATGAACAGATGATCCCCCAACACAACAAGGAGTGAACAGCAACAAAACCGACATTAAGAAGCCATCCTAAAGTGAAGTTCTGCCTCTCAGATGATGGATATCATACACGAAGAGAACATCTCCTGGGGAGAAAAATTGGAAGTCTGCTCCACTGCGCCGTCCACTCCGGGCTGAGAATATAAAATATCATCGTTCACAATGCACCTGCCTATTGCTGTAAGAAGATTATCACGAGCTAATGTAAAGCCATCGAAGAGTATTCAGAATGCCGGAGATGTCCATGGGCCACACTGACTTTCATATCAATTATATTGTAATAAATTCTTTGTAATCCTGCAGGACATTTCACCCTAGTGTTCTCCTACATCCCAACCAATGTCACCCTGACATCTCATTCTACCTTTCTCCTGCATCCAACTCCACCTCTCCTCTGTATCTCACCCCTGATTTCCTCTAATACCACCCAGCCTCTCCCCACCTTGTCTCTCCTCACCATCCCACCCTGTCTCTCCTCAACATCACACCCGGGCTCTCCACCAACCCACCCTGTCTCTCCTCACCATCCCACCCTGACTCTCCTCACCATCCCACCCTGACTCTCCTCACCATCTCACCCTGACTCTCCTCATCATCCCACCCTGTCTCTCCTCACCATCCCACCTTGATTCTCCTCACCATCACACCCTGTTTCTCCTCACCATCTCATCCTGGCTCTCCTCACTATCCCACCCTGTCTCTCCTCAACATCCCCCTGGCTCTTCTCACCAACCCACCTTGACTCTCCTCACCATCCCACCCTGACTCTCCTCACCATCTCACCCTGACTTTCCTCACCATCCCACCCTGTCTCTCCTCACCATCCCACCTTGACTCTCCTCACCATCCCACCCAGTTTCTCCTCACCATCCACCCTGTCTCTCCTCACCATCCCACCCTGTCTCTCCTCACCATCCCACCTTGTCTCTCCTCACCATCCCACCTTGACTCTCCTCACCATCCCACCCTGACTCTCCTCACCATTTCACCCTGACTCTCCTCACCATCCCACCCTGTCTCGCCTCACCATCCCACCTTGACTCTCCTCACCATCCCACCCTGTTTATCCTCACCATCCCACCTTGACTCTCCTCACCATCAAACCCTGTCTCTCCTCACCATCCTACCCTGACTCTCCTCAATATCCCACCCTGTCTCTCCTCACCATCCCACCTTGACTCTCCTCACCATCCCACCCTGTCTCTCCTCATCATCCCACCCTGGGTCTCCTCACCATCCCACCCTGTCTCTCCTCACCATCCCACCCTGGCTCTCCTCACCATCTCACCCTGGCTCTCCTCACCATCCCACCCTGGCTTTCCCCACCATCACATCCTGTCTCTCCTCACCATCCCACCCTGGCTCTCCCCACCATCCCACCCTGTCTCTCCTCACCATCCCACCCTTGCTCTCCCCACCATCCCACCCTGTCTCTCCTCCTCACCATCCCACCCTGCCTCTCCTCACCATCCCACACTGGCTCTCCTCACCATCTCACCCTGGCTCTCCCCACCATTCCACCCTGGCTCTCCTCACCATCCTACCCTGGCTCTCCTCACCATCCCACCCTGGCTCTCCTCATCATCCCACCCTGTCTCTCCTCACCATCCCACCCTGGCTCTCCTCACCATCCTACCCTGGCTCTCCTCATCATTCCACTGGTATCCTCACCATCCCACCCTGCTCTCCTCACCATCCCACCCTGACTCTCCTCACCATCTCACCCTGACTTTCCTCACCATCCCACCCTGTCACTCCTCACCATCCCACCTTGACTCTCCTCACCATCCCACCCTGTTCTCCTCACCATCCCACCTGGCTCTCCTCACCACCCACCCTGCTCTCCTCACCATCCCACCTTGTCTCTCCTCACCATCCCACCTTGACTCTCCTCACCATCCCACCTGATTCTCCTCACCATCTCACCCTGACCTCTCCTCACCATCCCACCCTGTCTCTCCTCACCATCCCACCTTGACTCTCCTCACCATCCCACCCTGTTTATCCTCACCATCCCACCTTGACTCTCCTCACCATCAAACCCTGTCTCTCCTCACCATCCTACCCTGACTCTCCTCAATATCCCACCCTGTCTCTCCTCACCATCCCACCTTGACTCTCCTCACCATCCAAACCCTGTCTCTCATCATCCCACCCTGCTCTCCTCACCATCCCACCCTGTCTCTCCTCACCATCCCACCCTGGCTCTCCTCACCATCTCACCCTGGCTCTCCTCACCATCCCACCCTGGCTCTCCCACCATCACATCCTGTCTCTCCTCACCATCCCACCCTGGCTCTCCCCACCATCCCACCCTGTCTCTCCCTCACCATCCACACCCTGCTCTCACTCCCACCATCCTCCACCCTGTCTCTCCTCACCATCCCACCCAGCTCGCCTCACCATCCCACCCTGCCTCTCCTCACCATCCCACACTGGCTCTCCTCACAATTCCACACTTGCTCTCCTCACCATCCCACCCTGGCTCTCCTCATCATTCCACCGTGAATATCCTCACCATCCCACCCTGGCTCTCCTCACCATCCCAGCCTGGCTCTCCTCACCATCCCAGCCTGGCTCTCCTCACCATCCCACCCTGGCTCTCCTCACCATCCCAACCTGGCTCTCCTCACCATCCCACCCTGAATATCCTCACCGTCCGACAAGAATATCCTCACCATCCCACCCTAGCTATGCTCTCTCTCTTAGGCTCTCCTTGCCATACCACCATAGCTCTTTTCTCCATCCCAGGCCAGATCTAGTTTACAGCCTTCTAATCTCTCTTCTGTATCCCACCCAAGTTCTCACTTCTTTCATTCCAGCAATCCTCGCCATCCTGCCGCTTCCTCATAATTTGCTGCTACCCTTGCCACTGTACACTACTTACAGGAGACTCTGGCAGATGGCCAGTGACTAAACAGAACAATGACTAATGCCTTTATCTTGCTCTTGCTCAATGCATGCCCAGTTTGCAAAATGTATAGCTTGTTTATAAGAGAAATTATAAGACTTTCTAAATATTGTCTAGAGCAGGTGCATAAAGTGAGCATGGACAGCACATTAGAAAGGACAAGCCCGAGGAAGGACAACCACTAAGGAGAAACAACCACTGAGGCGAGACAACCACTGAGGAAGAACAACTACTGAGAAAGGACAACCACTGAGGCGAGACAACCACTGAGGCAAGACAACCACTGAGGAGGGACAACCACTGAGGAGGATCAACCACTCACGAAGGACAACCACTGAGGAAGGACAACCTCTGAAGTGATCAACCACTGAAGAAGAACAACCACTGAGGAGAGACAACCACTGAGGAAGAACAACCACTGAGGAAGGACAACCACTGAGGAGGGACAACCACTGAGGAGGAACAACCACTGAGGAAGGACAACCACTGAAGTGAGACAACCAGAGGAAGAACAACCAGAGGAGAGACAACCGCTGAGAAGAGACAACCACTGAGGAAGGACAACCACTGAGGAGGAACAACCACTGAGGAAGGACAACCACTGAAGCGAGACAACCACTGAGGAAGAACAACCACTGAGGCAAGACAACCACTGAGGAAGAACAACCACTGAGGAGAGACAACTGCTGAGGAGAGACAACCACTGAGGAAGAACAACCACTGAGGAAGAACAACCACTGAGGAGGGACAACCACTGAGGAAGGACAACCACTGAAGCGAGACAACCACTGAGGAAGAACAACCACTGAAGATTGACAACCACTGAGGAATAACAACCACTGAAGAGGGACAACCACTGAAGGACAACCACTAAGGTGAGATTACCACTGAAGTGGGACAAACACTGAGGAAGAACCACTGAAGAGAAACAACTACTGAGGAAGGACAACCACTGAGGAAGGACAATCACTGAAGAGAAACAACCACTGAGGAAGGACAACTTCTGGAGTAGGACAACCACTGTGGAAGGACAACCACTAAGGAAGGACAACCACTGAGAAAAGACAGATAGGACAGTGGACTAACCACTGTAGAGTTACAACCTGGTGCAAGACCACCACCAAAACTGTATTGCCCTTCTCTTGCCTAAATTACTCCATTAAAGGCTTAGATTATTATTTTGATGCAGGTGAGAGCTTTTTGGAGATATCATATTGCATTAGTAAGGGGAACCCTAAAAGTAAAACCATGCAGCAGCACAGCTGGGGTTAATGCTCTAACATTCAGCTACCTGCTCATTATCACCATCTCACCACCCAAGGAGTTAACGCCCTCGTCAGCTCCTCCGCCAGACAGGTCCAATTAGCACATGAGGTTCTGCATCTGATTGTCACATTCTCATCCGAATGCAGATATCACAGGTCCTCCGTGCGGCACGTCTCAATGTCAGGCGCTGTACGAGACCTCATCAGGCGCGACATGTAACCCTTCATATATATAAGTCCCACCCAACGCAACCAACCTAGAGTGTGTAAAGATGAATGCTGCCGTCCGATCCTACAGACACAAAACCAAATCGCACGAGAAGTGTGGCAACTTTCTGGACTTTGTGGTTCCTATCTTTACCTTCGTCAGACCTCTGCTTGCCGACAGTGAATAGACAAGTTATGATTTACATCCAGAAGCTGAATGGTAACACTGATTCATTACTGGGGCGGGCGACATTGATATCCCATATTCCCTTGTGTAGCCACGAGAACATCCACTCGGCGTCTTCTGTCAGCAAATAATCTGACGGGGAAATATTGGTATGAATTGATTATCCAATTTCTTCCGTCATCCCGAGACTGAAAATCATTGATCCCTGGAGGATCCCCGGACAATGGTGTAAACTGAGCACCAGCATCTAATCTAATGCAGCTGTCTGTATGGAAATGATCTGCGCCGATCAATAATATTTCACAGCATCAGTGCCACAAAATAAGAGGACGGAGACACCAACTCTGGAGCTAGAAGGTGACGATGGTGGAGCCCACCTGACCGGCAGACCTTAGAGATGGGACGCAGGATCTTGTGCCCCCATATACTACTGTGCCATGGCCATACCATTTAATGTCAAATCATCAGAGTCTTACAGGACGTCACCGAACAACAGGGCCACAGGGAGACCACTGAAAAAATCTGTTCTGTTTAGTACCCTAAAAGTAAGAAGGCACGAAAGTAAATACCGCCATGCAGCGCTCAGATAAAGGCTCCATACATAAAGGATGATAACAGCGGTTTATCATGTCTATAGGATAATTTGAGGGGTAATAATAGTCAAAGGCGTGCACTCTGTATAAATGGGGCAGGTGCTGGCTGAACCTGGAGCTCGTCCAGTACAAACTGCATAAGAATAAACAGCCGCACTCAGTGAGTGTATTTATCAATGCATAACATAGAAAATGTTATTGGGGTCACCACAGCAATAGTACAAGTGTCAAAGTAACGTTTCGACCTGATTACGGGTCTTTATCAAACAACACTGCAAAACATAAATATATACAGAATTAATATATTCAGAATTAATAATACAATCATGAAAAAATATATATATACACACACGTACACATGTCTCGTGAGGAAAAGCAACAAAAGTAAAAAAGTCACAGGACAAAAACCACAGAATAAAAATGGGTGAAAGATACACTATATATACAGTAGATACAAAATATGTACATAAATGCAAGGATGCCTGGAAATCTTGAATCTATCCTATAGTTACGTTTAGGACTGCAGGCAAGGAATATAAGGCCTCTCTCACACATTCGTTTTGTGCCGTTAGGCAGAATCCGGCGCTGATTCTGAAAAAACTGGTGCAACGGATCAGGTTTTCTGCCGGATCCGTCCTGAACTTTTCAATCCGGAAAATGCAGGTACGCATGTCCGGACCGAGGAGAGAGAGAGACACCTTGGTTTCCAGAATCCGGATCACTGATCTGGCACCATAGACTTGTATTGTTTGCGGCCCCGCAAGCGGCGCATCCGGAGGGTGCGGCAGAAAAAAAAAATGTTGCAGTGTCCGTTTTGTCCGGCCACCGGAATGTACATTTCCGCTGGATCCGGAAAAAAACTGACGCAACGCAATGACATCCGGCGCTAATGATAGTCAATGACAAAAAACGCATCCGGCGGTTTAAAAAACCGGATCAGTTATTTTGAAAAAGCGCCGGATCGCGCCTGACGCCAAAAAACGGATGTGTGAAAGAGGCCTAAGAGAGGGCGGACAAAAAACCTTGCGAGGCAACAGCGGAGCTAAAATATAGCAAAAATGGCACTGTACACCCTTAACCCCATGGAAGTGACAGTTGTACAACGGGGTGTGTCCTCCTGCCCGACACCTTTATGGGACAAATTCAGGTTGTCACAGGACTTACAAAGTTTCTACCGAAGCTTACGTCTCAAGACCCCCTTCGGAACATCACAGGACCTGACGAGAACTAGGGTTCCCGCATCTGTGGATAACCCCATCCCTGAATTAACTATTCAACAGCTGGGCTTATGGAACAATAGCAATTTCAACCCTCCGCAGAATTACCATGTGACTGAGGCCTGTATTGACCTTATACAAAAGGACTTTTTTACTTTCGTTGCTTTTCCTCACGAGACATGTGTACATGTGTGTGTGTATATATATATTTTTTCATGATTGTATTATTAATTCTGTATATATTTATGTTTTGCAGTGTTGTTTGATAAAGACCCATAATCAGGTAGAAACGTTACTTTGACACTTGTACTACTGCTGTGGGGACCCCAATAACATTTTCTGTTATGCATTGATAAATACACTGAGTGAGGCTGTTTATTCTTATGTATAGGATAATTCGATGCGTTTAAGGTCTAGACTGAAACTTAGGTGATGTCATCACACAACCTCGGTGACGTCACTTTCTCCACCCGTGAGTATAACGCAAAACATGGACGTCCCTACTGTATAAAGGGTTGGACTGAAAAACGGGACATTTTCAGGGATAATTCATCACAGTGTTATGTGCTTATGTCCGGCCCGCGGAGCTGCCAGGGACAACCCCGCTCCCTCCTGCAGAAATTCAAATGTATTCACGTCTTTAAGACACAAATACATTTGAAAATGGCGGAGCCAGGACTGAGAGCAACATTACAGGGCAATGGGGAACATGGAGCAATGAGGAGCATTACGGGGCAATGGGGAACATGGAGCAATGGGAACCTGGAGCAATGGGAAACATTACAGGGCAATGGGGAACATGGAGCAATGGGGAACATGGAGCAATGGGGAACATTACAGGGCAATGGGGAACATTACGGGGCAATGGGGAACATTACAGGGCAATGGGGAACATTACGGGGCAATGGGGAACATGGAGCAATGCGGAACCTGGAGAAATGGGGAACATGGAGCAATGGGGAACATGGAGCAATGAGGAGCATTACGGGGCAATGGGGAACATGGAGCAATGGGGAACCTGGAGCAATGGGGAACCTGGAGCAATGGGAAACATTACAGGGCAATGGGGAACATGGAGCAATGGGGAACATGGAGCAATGGGGAACATTACAGGGCAATGGGGAACATTACGGGGCAATGGGGAACATGGAGCAATGGGGAACATGGAGCAATGGGGAACATTACAGGGCAATGGGGAACATTACGGGGCAATGGGGAACATTACAGGGCAATGGGGAACATTACGGGGCAATGGGGAACATGGAGCAATGCGGAACCTGGAGAAATGGGGAACATGGAGCAATGGGGAACATGGAGCAATGGGGAACATTATGTGGCAATGGGGAACATGGAGCAATGGGGAACATTACAGGGCAATGGGGAACATTACGGGGCAATGGGGAACATGGAGCAATGGGGAGCATTACGTGGCAATGGGAAACATGGAGCAATGGGGAGCATTACGTGGCAATGGGGAACATGGAGCAATGGGGAACCTGGAGCAATGGGAAACATTACAGGGCAATGGTGTCATGTGTGCATTGCCACGAAGATCGTCGCGGTTGCACATTTTGACTTCT
This sequence comes from Oophaga sylvatica, assembly GCA_033576555.1. Classification (NCBI taxonomy): domain Eukaryota; kingdom Metazoa; phylum Chordata; class Amphibia; order Anura; family Dendrobatidae; genus Oophaga; species Oophaga sylvatica. The sequence goes on from JARQOD010011264.1 coordinate 12,904, forward strand.
CACAGCTGAGCTGCTGTTTCTTTGTGTTTGGCAGCTAGGGAGTTAATTCTGTCTGTGCTCGGTGCTGGGACTGGGTGCAGTTTCTCCCGGCTGCAATTGATTATTTGTTGATTGGTTTCCTTTAAATTCCTGGTTGTCTGCTTGGGGAGTTGCCAGTGAAACCTTCATGCAGACCACAGATAGGAATGAATCTGTATAGACTTTAGTTGTGAGCTCCTTAGTTGTTCTAAGCTCAACTTGGTTAGAGTTTATTTCCCAGACCATTTATGTTCCTTTGGTGTTTGAGTGTGTATGCAAGCGAGTGTTATCCTGTCTGTCTTATATGTCTAATCTGTGTATTTAGCTGAGATCAGCCCATATCCCTTTGGTGGTAGTCAGGATCCTTCTTAGGACTGATTACAGGGTTCAGGGTCTGATAGGAGACAGGGTTAGGTTGGAGACTTGGACCTCTGAACCATTATCAGTACCTCCAAGGTGAGGGATTAGTTAGGACCCCAGTTTAGGGTCAGGTTAGATCCCGGTCCACCTCTTTCCTGTTTCAGCTCATCAAGTCCTCAAGATTAACCCTGAGTTCAGCAGATATCGTGTCAGGTAAATCTATTCTATACTTACATGCTGATGTTGCTATACTAGTTGTTGTATAGAGTGTTGTTCCTGTATTAATAGTTTACTGACATTGTATACATATCATTAGACAGCGTGACAAATGGGGAACATGGAGCAATGGGGAACATGGAGCAATGGGGAACATTACAGGGCAATGGGGAACATGGAGCAATGGGGAACATTACAGGGCAATGGGGAACATGGAGCAATGGGGAACATGGAGCAATGGGGAACATTACAGGGCAATGGGGAACATGGAGCAATGGGGAACATTACAGGGCAATGGGGAACATGGAGCAATGGAGAACATGGAGCAATGGGAAACATTACAGGGCAATAGGGAACATGGAACAATGGGGAACATGGAGCAATGGGGAACATTACAGGGCAATGGGGAACATGGAGCAATGGGGAACATGGAGCAATGGGGAACATGGTGCAATGGGGAACATTACAGGGCAATGGGGACTAAGCATGACACTGCATTCATGTACCGACGGTGGTTCTGGCACTGCATTCATGTACTGACGGTGGTTCTGGCACTGCATTCATGTACTGACAGTGGTTCTGGCACTGCATTCATGTACCGACGGTGGTTCTGGCACTGAATTCATGTACTGTGGGTGGTTCTGGCACTGCATTCATGTACTGTCGGTGGTTCTGGCACTGCATTCATGTACTGACGGTGGTTCTGGCACTGCATTCATGTACTGACAGTGGTTCTGGCACTGCATTCATGTACTGTCGGTGGTTCTGGCACTGCATTCATGTACTGACGGTGGTTCTGGCACTGCATTCATGTACTGACGGTGGTTCTGGCACTGCATTCATGTACTGACGGTGGTTCTGGCACTGCATTCATGTACTGTGGGTGGTTATGGCACTCCATTCATGTACCGACGGTGTTTCTGGCACTGCATTCATGTACTGTGGGTGGTTCTGGCACTGCATTAATGTACTGACGGTGGTTCTGGCACTGCATTCATGTACCGACGGTGGTTCTGGCACTGAATTCATGTACTGACGGTAGTTCTGGCACTGCATTCATGTACTGACGGTGGTTCTGGCACTGCATTCATGTACCGACGGTGGTTCTGGCAATGAAATCATGTACTGTGGGTGGTTCTGTCACAGCATTCATGTACTGTCGGTGATTCTGGCACTGCATTCATGTACTGACGGTGGTTCTGGCACTGCATTCATGTACTGACAGTGGTTCTGGCACTGAATTCATGCACTGTCTGAGGTTCTGGCACTGCATTCATGTACTGTCGGTGGTTCTGGCACTGCATTCATGTACTGTCGGTGGTTCTGGCACTGCATTCATGTACTGACGGTGGTTCTGGCACTGCATTCATGTACTGACGGTGGTTCTGGCACTGCATTCATGTACTGACGGTGGTTCTGGCACTGCATTCATGTACCGACGGTGGTTCTGGCACTGTATTCATGTACCGACGGTGGTTCTGGCACTCCATTCATATACCGACGGTGTTTCTGGCACTGCATTCATGGACTGTGGGTGGTTCTGGCACTGAATTCATGGACTGTCGGTGGTTCTGGCACTGCATTCATGTACTGACAGTGGTTCTGGCACTAAATTCATGTACTGTCGGTGGTTCTGGCACTGCATTCATGTACTGTCGGTGGCTCTGGCACTGCATTCATGTACTGACGGTGGTTCTGGCACTGAATTCATGTACTGACTGTGGTTCTGGCACTGCATTCATGTACCGACGGTGGTTCTGGCATTGCAGTCATGTACCGACGGTGGTTCTGGCACTGCATTCATGTACTGACGTGGTTCTGGCACTGAATTCATGTACTGTCGGTGGTTCTGGCACTGAATTCATGTACTGTCGGTGGTTCTGGCACTGAATTCATGTACTGACGGTGGTTCTGGCACTGAATTCATGTACTGACGGTGGTTCTGGCACTGCATTCATGTACTGACGGTGGTTCTGGCACTGCATTCATGTACTGACGGTGGTTCAGGCACTGCATTCATGTACTGACGGTGGTTCTGGCACTGCATTCATGTACTGACGGTGGTTCTGGCACTGCATTCATGTACTGACGGTGGTTATGGCACTGCATTCATGTACTGACGGTGGTTCTGGCACTGTATTCATGTACTGACGGTGGTTATGGCACTACATTCATGTACTGTCGGTGGTTCAGGCACTGCATTCATGTACTTACGGTGGTTCTGGCACTACATTCATGTACTGTCGGTGGTTCAGGCACTGCATTCATTTACTGACGGTGGTTATGGCACTGCATTCATGTACTGACGGTGGTTCTGGCACTGCATTCATGTACTGTCGGTGGTTCTAGCACTGTATTCATGTACTGACGGTGGTTATGGCACTGCATTCATGTACTGACGGTGGTTCTGGCACTGCATTCATGTACTGACGGTGGTTATGGCACTGCATTCATGTACTGACGGTGGTTATGGCACTACATTCATGTACTGACGGTGGTTTTAATGCTACACTCATGTACTAATGGTGGTTCTGACATCACAGATAGTGGTTACGATCGATATTGTGCTTGATGACTACGTTCAAATTTAAAAATCCTCAAAATTTAAAGAATTGAGATTATGAGGAATATTTGGTGAGTTTCTGCTGCAAAAGTTCAGTTTAAGTAAGTGTGTATTTATACAGATTTTTGGAGCAAAAACACCACAAATTATCAAATACTAAAAACTTGGTCTTGATGATGTATCAGTGTATTGATGGTGGTTCTAGTAATGTATTCATGTAAGTACCCCTTTAGAAATGTTTGCGGCCCTTTGGTTTGGTTCAGCATGGCAATGTGGCCCTTGGACCAATAAATGTTGTGCACCCCTGTTCTAGACTTTTCTGTCTTGAAACAGTCTCCTTATCCAAACTGCTTCATCCTTCAGACTCTTCTGCTCCTCCGCCCAGACTACTTGGTCTCCTCCACACTTATCTGTCCTTCTCCAGAGTCCTCTCTCCTTTCAGATTCCTCTATGCTCTTTAAACTCTGTCCTACTGACCACTCAGCCCTCTTCATCCTCCTCTGTCCTCTCCAGACTTCTCTGTCCCCTCCTAAGTCCTTTAGAGGTGTCTCATCCTTGTTGTGTCCAGACCCCAGTAGCTGCTTTTTGGAACCAGAGAATACTGTAGTTATGACTCCTCCACAATAATGTGTAAGAAGCAAAAACTTTCCTCTTATCTTTATTTACATCTCCAGCCGCAGCAGCAGGACACAGAAGAAACCTCTTTTCATGAATCCATGAACGATATCAGGTCACTGAGCGCCGGGAAACGTTCATCCAAACTTCACGCCATAAAGTATGAGGTGAGCGCAAGTGTTTTATGGAGAGTAGAGGGGACTGCGGCTCCAGATATCAAAAGATCAAGAAAATATAAAACATCAAAGCGCATTGTCTCTGCATTAATGTGACAGTCGCCTCCATTCCTTCAGCTCGCTCGGATATTTTCTCCGAATTCTCCACTATTATGTTGATACATTCGAAAGCTATGTGCAGCTTAAAGGTTTTCTTTCTTGTGTGAGGTCTCCAGATATTCGGCTCATTCCTCCATATGTATGAAAATTGTATCTGGTGTTAAAGTCAACAAATCAAACGGAAAAATAATACGGAAAAACAACAGAAGCAAAAACCTCGTCACTGAAAGCAACTACAAAAAATGGGGGAACAGAACGAAAAAACGGTCCATGTAGCGGATCACAAAACAGCGAATATACATAAAACATGGGAGGAAATGGGGGAAGACTGACAGCCATAACAGAGATCAGCGGTGACATCACTGAGAATGTCTCCTATCCATCACCAGAGATCAGCGGTGACATCACTGAGAATGTCTCCTATCCATCACCAGAGATCAGCGGTGACATCACTGAGAATGTCTCCTATCCATCACCAGAGATCAGAGGTGACATCACTGAGAATGCCTCCTATCCATCACTAGAGATCAGCGGTGACATCACTGAGAATGCCTCCTATCCATCATCAGAGATCAGCGGTGACATCACTGAGAATGCCTCCTATCCATCACTAGAGATCAGCGGTGACATCACTGAGAATGTCTCCTATCCATCACTAGAGATCAGCGGTGACATCACTGAGAATGTCTCCTATCCATCACTAGAGATCAGCGGTGACATCACTGAGAATGTCTCCTATCCATCACCAAAGATCAGAGGTGACATCACTGAGAATGTCTCCTATCCATCACCAGAGATCAGTGTGACATCACTGAGAATGCCTCCTATCCATCACCAGAGATCAGTGGTGACATCACTGAGAATGCCTCCTATCCATCACTAGAGATCAGCGGTGACATCACTGAGAATGCCTCCTATCCATCACTAGAGATCAGCGGTGACATCACTGAGAATGCCTCCTATCCATCAACAGAGATCAGTGTGACATCACTGAGAATGCCTCCTATCCATCACCAGAGATCAGCGGTGACATCACTGAGAATGTCTCCTATCCATCACCAGAGATCAGCGGTGACATCACTGAGAATGCCTCCTATCCATCAACAGAGATCAGTGGTGACATAACTGAGAATGTCTCCTATCCATCACCAGAGATCAGCGGTGACATCACTGAGAATGCCTCCTATCCATCAACAGAGATCAGTGGTGACATAACTGAGAATGTCTCCTATCCATCACCAGAGATCAGCGGTGACATCACTGAGAATGTCTCCTATCCATCACCAGAGATCAGCGGTGACATCACTGAGAATGCCTCCTATCCATCACTAGAGATCAGCGGTGACATCACTGAGAATGCCTCCTATCCATCACTAGAGATCAGCGGTGACATCACTGAGAATGCCTCCTATCCATCAACAGAGATCAGTGGTGACATCACTGAGAATGCCTCCTATCCATCAACAGAGATCAGCGGTGACATCACTGAGAATGTCTCCTATCCATCACTAGAGATCAGCGGTGACATCACTGAGAATGTCTCCTATCCATCACTAGAGATCAGCGGTGACATCACTGAGAATGCCTCCTATCCATCACTAGAGATCAGCGGTGACATCACTGAGAATGCCTCCTATCCATCAACAGAGATCAGCGGTGACATCACTGAGAGTGCCTCATATCCATCACTAGAGATCAGCGGTGACATCACTGAGAATGTCTCCTATCCATCACTAGAGTTCAGCAGTGACATCACTGAGAATGCCTCCTATCCATCAACAGAGATCAGTGGTGACATCACTGAGAATGTCTCCTCTCCATCACTAGAGATCAGCGGTGACATCACTGAGAATGCCTCCTATCCATCACCAGAGATCAGCGGTGACATCACTGAGAATGCCTCCTATCCATCACTAGAGATCAGAGGTGACATCACTGAGAATGCCTCCTATCCATCACCAGAGATCAGAGGTGACATCACTGAGAATGCCTCCTATCCATCACTAGAGATCAGCAGTGACATCACTGAGAATGCCTCCTATCCATCACTAGAGATCAGAGGTGACATCACTGAGAATGCCTCCTATCCATCACCAGAGATCAGAGGTGACATCACTGAGAATGCCTCCTTTCCATCACTAGAGATCAGAGGTGACATCACTGAGAATGTCTCCTATCCATCACCAGAGATCAGTGGTGACATCACTGAGAATGTCTCCTATCCATCACCAGAGATCAGTGGTGACATCACTGAGAATGCCTCCTATCCATCACCAGAGATCATAGGTGACATCACTGAGAATGCCTCCTATCCATCACCAGAGATCAGCGGTGACATCACTGAGAATGTCTCCTATCCATCACCAGAGATCAGAGGTGACATCACTGAGAATGCCTCCTATCCATCACCAGAGATCAGCAGTGACATCACTGAGAATGCCTCCTATCCATCACTAGAGATCAGCGGTGACATCACTGAGAATGCCTCCTATCCATCACCAGAGATCAGTGGTGACATCACTGAGAATGCCTCCTATCCATCACCAGAGATCATAGGTGACATCACTGAGAATGTCTCCTATCCATCACCAGAGATCAGTGGTGACATCACTGAGAATGCCTCCTATCCATCACCAGAGATCAGCGGTGACATCACTGAGAATGCCTCCTATCCATCACCAGAGATCAGAGGTGACATCACTGAGAATGCCTCCTTTCCATCACTAGAGATCAGAGGTGACATCACTGAGAATGTCTCCTATCCATCACCAGAGATCAGAGGTGACATCACTGAGAATGCCACCTATCCATCACCAGAGATCAGAGGTGACATCACTGAGAATGCCTCCTATCCATCACTAGAGATCAGCGGTGACATCAGTAAGAATGCCTCCTATCCATCACTAGAGATCAGCGGTGACATCACTGAGAATGCCTCCTATCCATCACCAGAGATCAGAGGTGACATCACTGAGAATGCCTCCTATCCATCAACAAGATCAGTGGTGACATCACTGAGAATGTCTCCTCTCCATCACCAGAGATCAGCGGTGACATCACTGAGAATGCCTCCTATCCATCACTAGAGATCAGAGGTGACATCACTGAGAATGCCTCCTATCCATCACCAGAGATCAGAGGTGACATCACTGAGAATGCCTCCTATCCATCACTAGAGATCAGCAGTGACATCACTGAGAATGCCTCCTATCCATCACTAGAGATCAGAGGTGACATCACTGAGAATGCCTCCTATCCATCACCAGAGATCAGCGGTGACATCACTGAGAATGCCTCCTATCCATCACTACAGATCAGCAGTGACATCACTGAGAATGCCTCCTATCCATCACTAGAGATCAGTGGTGACATCACTGAGAATGCCTCCTATCCATCACTAGAGATCAGAGGTGACATCACTGAGAATGCCTCCTATCCATCACCAGAGATCAGCGGTGACATCACTGAGAATGCCTCCTATCCATCACTACAGATCAGCAGTGACATCACTGAGAATGCCTCCTATCCATCACTAGAGATCAGTGGTGACATCACTGAGAATGCCTCCTATCCATCACCAGAGATCAGAGGTGACATCACTGAGAATGTCTCCTATCCATCACCAGAGATCAGAGGTGACATCACTGAGAATGCCTCCTATCCATCACCAGAGATCAGAGATGACATCACTGAGAATGCCTCCTTTCCATCACTAGAGATCAGAGGTGACATCACTGAGAATGTCTCCTATCCATCACCAGAGATCAGTGGTGACATCACTGAGAATGTCTCCTATCCATCACCAGAGATCAGTGGTGACATCACTGAGAATGCCTCCTATCCATCACCAGAGATCAGCGTGACATCACTGAGAATGTCTCCTATCCATCACTAGAGATCAGCGGTGACATCACTGAGAATGCCTCCTATCCATCAACAGAGATCAGTGGTGACATCACTGAGAATGTCTCCTCTCCATCACTAGAGATCAGCGGTGACATCACTGAGAATGCCTCCTATCCATCACCAGAGATCAGCGGTGACATCACTGAGAATGCCTCCTATCCATCACTACAGATCAGCAGTGACATCACTGAGAATGCCTCCTATCCATCACTAGAGATCATGGTGACATCACTGAGAATGCCTCCTATCCATCACCAGAGATCAGAGGTGACATCACTGAGAATGCCTCCTTTCCATCACTAGAGATCAGAGGTGACATCACTGAGAATGTCTCCTATCCATCACCAGAGATCAGAGGTGACATCACTGAGAATGCCTCCTATCCATCACCAGAGATCAGAGATGACATCACTGAGAATGCCTCCTTTCCATCACTAAGATCAGAGGTGACATCACTGAGAATGTCTCCTATCCATCACCAGAGATCAGTGGTGACATCACTGAGAATGTCTCCTATCCATCACCAGAGATCAGTGGTGACATCACTGAGAATGCCTCCTATCCATCACCAGAGATCATAGGTGACATCACTGAGAATGCCTCCTATCCATCACCAGAGATCAGCGGTGACATCACTGAGAATGTCTCCTATCCATCACCAGAGATCAGAGGTGACATCACTGAGAATGACTCCTATCCATCACCAGAGATCAGCAGTGACATCACTGAGAATGCCTCCTATCCATCACTAGAGATCAGCGGTGACATCACTGAAATGTCTCCTATCCATCACCAGAGATCAGGTGACATCACTGAGAATGCTCCTATCCATCACAGAGATCAGGTGACACAATGAGAATGCCTCCTATCCATCACAGAGATCAGGTGACATCACTGAGAATGCCTCCTATCCATCACAAGATCAGAGTGACATCACTGAGAATGCCTCCTATCCATCACCAGAGATCAGCAGTGACATCACTGAGAATGCTCCTATCCATCACCAAGATCAGTGTGACATCACTGAGAATGCCTCCTACCATCACCAGAGATCATAGGTGACATCACGAGAATGCCTCCTATCCATCACCAGAGATCATGGTGACATCACTGAGAATGCCTCCTATCCATCACCAGAGATCATGGTGACATCACTGAGAATGCCTCCTATCCATCACCAGAGATCAGGGTGACATCACTGAGAATGCCTCCTATCCATCACCAGAGATCAGTGGTGACATCACTGAGAATGCTCCTTCCATCACCAGAGATCAGGGTGACATCACTGAGAATGTCTCCTATCCATCACCAAGATCAGGGACATCACTGAGAATGCCCCTATCCATCACCAGAGATCATAGGTGACATCACTGAAATGCTCCTATCCATCACCAGAGATAGGTGACAATTAGAAATGCCTCCTATCCATCACTAGAGATCAGCGGTGACACACTGAGAATGCCTCCTATCCGTCACAAAGATCAGCGTGACATCACTGAGAATGCCCCTATCCATCACCAGAGATCACGGTGACATCACTGAGAATGCCTCCTATCCATCACAGAGATCAGCGGTGACATCACTGAGAATGCCTCCTATCCATCACTAGAGATCAGGTGACATCACTGAGAATGCCTCTATCCATCACTAGAGATCAGGTGACATCACTGAGAATGCCTCCTATCCATCACCAAGATCAGAGGTGACACAATGAGAATGCTCTATCCATCACTAGAGATCAGCGTGACATCACTGAGAAAGCTCCTATCCATCACTAAGATCAGATGACATCACTGAGAATGCCCCCTATCCATCACTAGAGATCAAGGTGACATCACTGAGAATGTCTCTATCCATCACCAGAGATCAATGTTCCATCACTGAGAATGTCTCCTATCCATCACCAGTGATCATAGGTGACATCACTGAGAATGTCTCCTATCTATCACCAGAGATTAGAGGTGACATTACTGAGAATGCCTCCTATCCATCACTAGAGATCAGCGGTGACATCACTGAGAATGCCTCCTATCCGTCACAAAGTTCAGCGTGACATCACTGAGAATGCCTCCTATCCATGACCAAGATCAGCGTGACATCACTGAGAATGCCTCCTATCCATCACTAGAGATCAGAGGTGACATCACATGAAATGTCTCCTATCCATCACCAGAGATCAGTGGTGACATCACTGAGAATGTCTCCTATCCATCACCAGAGATCAGTGGTGACATCACTGAGAATGCCTCCTATCCATCACCAGAGATCAGAGGTACATCACTGAGAATGCCTCCTAAACCATCACTAGAGATCAGCAGTGACATCACTGAGAATGCCTCCTATCCATCACCAGAGATCAGCATGACATCACTGAGAATGTCTCCTATCCATCACCAGAGATCAGTGGTGACATCACTGAGAATGCCTCCTATCCATCACCAGAGATCATAGGTGACATCACTGAGAATGCTCCTATCCATCACCAGAGATCAGTGTGACATCACTGAGAATGCCTCCTATCCATCACCAGAGATCAAGGTGACATCACTGAGAATCCTCCTATCCATCACCAGAGATCAGAGGTGACATCACTGAGAATGCCTCCTATCCATCACCAGAGATCATGGTGACATCACTGAGAATGCTCCTATCCATCACCAAGATCAGTGGTGACATCACTGAGAATGTCTCCTATCCATCACCAGAGATCAGTGGTGACATCACTGAGAATGCCTCCTATCCATCACCAGAGATCATAGTGACATCACTGAGAATGTCTCCTATCCATCACCAGAGATTAGAGGTGACATTACTGAGAATGCCTCCTATCCATCACTAGAGATCACGGTGACATCACTGAGAATGCCTCCTATCCTCACTAAAGTTCAGGCGGTGACATCACTGAGAATGCCTCCTATCCATGACCAGAGATCAGCGGTGACATCACTGAAATGCCTCCTATCCATCACCAGAGATCAGCGTGACATCACTGAGAATGCCTCCTATCCATCACTACAGATCAGCAGTGACATCACTGAGAATGCCTCCTATCCATCACTAGAGATCATGGTGACATCACTGAGAATGCCTCCTATCCATCACCAGAGATCAAGGTGACATCACTGAGAATGTCTCTTATCCATCACCAAGATCAGAGGTGACATCACTGAGACATGCCTCCTATCCATCACCAGAGATCAGAGATGACA
>JARQOD010011265.1:0-23760 GCA_033576555.1 Oophaga sylvatica
GGCCGGCGTCAGCACCCAGCATACCCGGGCAAGTGCCGGGCCCTGAGCAGGCGGGGGGGCCCACTCGCCGTTGGGCACCCCGGCGCCCATTAGGGGATGAGAGCGGTACCAGAGCCGCCACTGGGCCCCCCCGCTTGCTCAGGGCCCCGGCAGCTGCTGGCACAATACCTACCTCTCCCCGTGCCTCCACAGCTCTGGGCTCCAGGGGGCGCCCGCGCTTCCTGTCACAGTAGCGCCGCCGAATGACGTCATGATTCAGCGGCCGGCTGTGGCAGAGAGAGCGCGGACGCTGGACAGGTGAGATGTGAGGTGTATGTGTCTGTGTGTCTGTGTGTCTATCAGTGTGTGTGCATGTAGTGCGTTGCTGTCTGTGTGATGGTGGTGGGGGGAGGCAGTGATGGTGGTGAGGAGCCGGAGGCAATGATGGTGATGGGGAGACGATGATGATATTGATGGGGAGGCAATGATAATGATGGGGAGGCAATGATGATAATGATGGGGAGACAATGATAATGATGGGGAGACAATGATAATGATGGGGAGGCAATGATGATGATGATGGGGAGGCAATGATGATGGGGAGGCAATGATGATGATGATGATGATGATAATAATGGGGAGTCTTTCCACAGCACCCTTTCCTGAGCCGTAACAGTGCAGAACGCAGCACAGTGCAGAGGAGAGCTCCATATTTTGTATGGAGCATTATATGGGGACCAGTATTCTGTATGGAGCATTATATGGGGGATGGGACTGGGGGGTGACATCCTGCATGGGGTATTATATGGGTGATGAGGGGGAGACTATGTGGTGCACATAATACTGTATGGAGGACTGTACTGTCCAGTCTGTACTGTGCGCTGTGAGGATTTGGCGCTTTTTGAGCTATTGTACAATTTACAATAGAGATCACTCATGTAATGTAAGAAGTGAAGTATTTGGCATTGTACTGTACCCATATTTCTCTGCAGTATCTGTGCATCATGAATCGTGGTCTGTGTTAAAGGGGGCCACTGAGACTCTTTCGCCCGGGGCCCATAAAAACCTGGAGCCGGCCCTGGCTCTGCTACATCTCAGGGAAGCTGCAGCTCTACTACATCACAGGGAAGCTGCAGCCTCCCAGCCCCACTGCAGCTGCACTCTTAAAGGGGAACTCTAAGGCTATGTGCACACGTTGCGGAATTGCCATGGAAATTTCCGCGGCAATTCCGCACCTCCCTGCCGCGGGAAATCCACATATTATAGGTATGCGTATTCCTGCTAAACACTAGTGTTTTACAAGCGATCTGACAGGTTGGTCACACGAGTCAAACAAGTGTTTGACTCGTGTGACCAACTTTTTACTATTGATGCCGCCTATGCCGCATCAATAATAAAAAGATCTAATGTAAAAATAATAAAAAAAATAATAAATAATGATATTCTCACCTTCCGGCGGCCCCCGCAGCTTTCCCGCCTTCAGCGACGCTCCCGGCAAGTTCCGTTCCCAGGAGTCCTTTGCGACAATCACCCCGATGATGTAGCATCACGCGAGACCGCTACGTCATTGGGTGATCTCGCAATGCATCACTGGGAACGGGATTGGCAGGAGCGTCGCTGAGAGGCGGGAAAGCTGCGGGGGCCGTCGGAAGGTGAGAATATCATTATTTTTTATTTTAATTATTGTTTTTACATGGATATGGTACCCAGGGCCTGGAGGAGAGTCTCCTGTCCTCCAGACCCTAGGTACCATCCGCACATGAACCGCTTACTTTCCGCATGGTGGGCACAGCCACATGCGGAAAGTAATTGGTTCAATGCATTCCTATGGCGGCGGAATCGCCGCGGTTCCGCAAAAAAGAATGAGCATGCTGCGGATTCTCCCGCGATGCGATTTCGCCGCGGAAAAACCCGCAGCATGTGCACAGCATTGCGGAATCCCATAGGCCATAATGTGTTGTATTGTGTAAGCGGTTTTGCCGCGGTTTCGCGGCGTTTCCGCCGCGAAAAACCGCGGCAAAACCGCTAAGAATCCGCAACGTGTGCACATAGCCTAAGATTATGTGACTATTACTTGATTTCCAACTGTAAGGTAATGGGATAGATGATGTCCCTAACTCCCTATCCCCTGGTTTCACAAAGCCATTGTGTGTAGTGCTGATAACACTTTGACAGTGCTGCAGCCAATCAGTGACATCAGCAGCTGGTGACCTCATCTTGGGAAGAAGAGTAGAGCTCACTGATTGGCTGCAGCGCTGTCTGCGTGACGGCAGTACTGCTGACTCGTCTCCCTTTCAGACACTGGCACAAATAGTTAAAAAAACACGCAGCGTCCAGATGTTACAGCATAGTGGAGGGGATTTCAAGAAATCCCGTCTCCACTATGCGTAAAAACACGCAGGCGGCAGACCTGCGTTAACAGACATGCTGCGTGTCTTTTCATATTGCAGCATGTCCTTTTCCCTTGCGGCGACGCTCCGTCGCCGCAAGGGAAATAACACAGGCCTATGTAGCGCTGCGGTGATTCCGGATGTGTTCAATGAGCAAATCCGGATTCAGAAGGGGGCGGGGCTTTAGGCGGAGCGGACTTTCCGCTCCATCCAAAGTGCTGTGTTTCCTGATCGTGGAAACACAGCCTATGTGTGCTAGGAATAAATGCATGTGAGTTATTGAGTCCCAAATAAAGATACATATGTTGGCTTTATCCATGTCCTGTGTTGTTTTTCAGGCACCACAAAACTGCAACAAGTTCCGTTTTTGTGCGTCTGATAAACTATGCAGGCACACGGATCCGTTTTCGTCCCCATTGACTTTCAGTGGTGACGGTTGGGACTTGCGTGTGCATTCAGTTGTCACCGTTTTCCCACGGATCCCTGTGTCTGCATATTTTATCAGACGCACAAAAACGTAACTTGTTGCAGTTTTGTGTCGTCTGAAAAACACGCAGGCACGGGAGACGCACGGATCCGCGGCTACACGTCTGTAATTAAAATGGAGCTCTATGGAGCACGGATCCAGGACAACTCGGATCCGGGTGCTTCCGTGTGCAGGGATCCGTTTTGCCGCACTGAGCATGCTCAGAAGCAAGGGATGTGCTGTATGGTAAAGTGATGTAGCTGTATCTGTATGGGACCAGTATGCAGACATAATGTAGACTCCATGCTGTTCGGTCATACAGTGATCTCTCCCACCTCACTAGAAGGGCTTGTGCCCCATGTTATAGTGTGTTAAATTGTTAATGTTAACATGTATTGGGAGCCTGTATATGACATGGGGGCACCTGGTGAGGGGCTGCACCAGTTTGTCTGCTTTCACACTTTGATTAAGGCCCAGCTGTTGATTTCTGAAACTGAACCATACAGTGAGTAGTATTCTTAATATCCTTTATTTCCTACTACTTATACAGAACTTTAACAAATATAAAAATCGATGTTTCAAACATATTCCTATTTAAAAGTGTATGTATTTCACATGTGCGTCAGATTAGGCTAGTAAGAGTAAACCAGATTTATCTGTACTGATTTTACAATGGGGGGCGCCGTTTTGCAGTTCGCCTCAGGCAGCAGAGAGGCTAGGTTCACCCCTGACAGGCCCAGTAGTCAAAGGGGAATGAACTGCGAGGGAGAACATCGATAGGGGAGGAGAGGTAATTTTGAACCATAGTTGACAACTGCTGTCTCCTGTCTGTTGCAATCGATTCAGTATTAACAGTCGTGTGAGTGGTACTCGAGAAATCAGTCCACAACATGGCCATGAAACCCCTGTCTCCAATGCCACTTCGGCTGTGTGCACCACAAACACCTCTTCCATGTTGCCCAGTACGGCTCGTGGTAGAACCTGCACCGCTGCTGTGTGCTGGGAATGCCTCTAACAAACGGTTTACCAGAGTTGCTTGTTTGTTCACCAATTTTAGCTCTAGGTTCTCCTGCGGCATGATGTTCTGTAATTTGCCTTTATAGCGTGGATCGAGGATGCTGGCCGACCAGTAGTCGTCATCCTTCATAATTTTGGCAATGCGGGGGTCCCTTTTTAGGATCCGCAAGACATAATCACACATGTGGGCCAATGTTCCAGGTGTCAATGATGCACTGCCAGTGGTGGGTGGAGGAGCACTTTCTGCCAAATCCACATCCCTCCAGTCATGCACAAACCCTGTACCTGACGGTGGCAAGCCAACATTTTCTCTTGCCCCGAGAAGCATACTCCTCCCCAAAATATTCATCCCCCTCTTCTTCCTCCACCTCGTCCAGGACAGTTCCCTGAGCAGACAATGCCTGACTGTCAAGGCTTCCCTCCTCCTCCCCTGCAGACGCCTGATCCTTAATGTGTGTCAAAGTTTGCATGAGCAGACGCATAAGTGGGATGCTCATGCTTATGATGGCGTCGTCTGTGCTTACCAGCTGTGTGCATTCCTCAAAACACTGACTTTACAGAGGTCTTTCAGCTTTGACCACTGTACACCTGACAACTCCATGTCTGCCCTCAAACTGCCTGCCCGTGTATCCTCTCACAAATGCATTACAGCCTGCCTAAATTCGCACAGCCTCTCAACCATGTGCATGGTGGAGTTCCACCTTGTTGCAACGTCTGTGATTAGGCGGTGCTTGGGGAGGTGGAGCGATCGCTGTAGCCTCTGCATATGACTGGAGTCTACGGGAGAGCGACGGATGTGCGAGCACAGTCTTCGCACCTTATGGAGCAGGGCTGGTAACTCCGGATATTTATGAAGCACTGTACCACCAGGTTCAAGGTGTGAGCCAGGCAAGGTATGTGTCTGAGGTTTGCCAGGGCTATGGCCGCCACAAACTTACGGCCGGTATCACTGACTACCTTGCCTGGCTCAAGATGTAGACTCCCAGCCATGACTCAGTTTCTCGCTGCCTGTAGTCGGCCAGTACCTCCGCGGTGTGTCTGTTGTCGCCCAAAGACATCATCTTTAAAACAGCCTGCTGACGCTTACCACTAGCTGTTCGATAGTGGGACACCTCGTATGCAACACTGGCAGCTGCGGATGGAGTGCTTGTGCGACTGCGCTCTGTCGATGAGCTTTCACTTCTGGAGGAGGGTCGAACGCCTACAGCCAACTGTTGCCTATACCGTGGGCTAGGCAGCACTGTCCCACCGCCGCTATCCCCTGTGGACTCTGCATCCACCACATTAACCCAGAGCGCAGTGATGGACACGTAACAGCCCTGGCCATGCCTACTGGCATATGCATCTGTTGTGAGGTGCACCTTTCCAGTCACTGATTGTTTGAGTGCATGGACAATGCGGTCTTTCACATGCAGGTGGAGGGCAGGGATGGCTTTTCTAGAAAAGTGCCGACTGGGTAGGTCATAGCGTGGGACAGCATAGGCCATGAGCTCTCGGAGTGCTGCGCTTTCAACCAAACGGAAGGGCATCATCTCTAATGAGATCAGTTAGGCAATGTAGGCGTTCAAAGCCAGTGTACGCGGATGAGAGTATGAGTACTTTCTTGTCCTACTCAGAGTGTCTGCTAGGGTGAGCTGGACTTGAGAGCTGCAAAAGGGGGAACTAGCGGTGGACATGGCAGACTGAGTGGGGGTTAGAATCATAGAATCATAGAATAGTAGAGTTGGAAGGGACCTCCTGGGTCATCTGGTCCAACTCCCTGCTCAAAGCAGGATTCTCTAAATCATCCCAGACAGATGTCTGTCCAGCCTGTTTGAAGACTTCCATTGAAGGAGAACTCACCACCTCTCGTGGCAGCCTGTTCCACTCATTGATCACCCTGTCAAAAAGTGAACTCACCACCTCTCGTGGCAGCCTGTTCCACTCATTGATCACCCTAACTGTCAAAAAGTTTTTTCTAATATCTAATCTGTGTCTCCTCCCATTCAGTTTCATCCCATTGCTTCTAGTCTTTCCTTGTGCAAATGAGAATAAAGATAATCCTTCTACAATGTGACAGCCCTTGAGATATTTGTAGACAGCTATTAAGTCTCCTCTCAGTCTTCTTTTTTGCAAACTAAACATTCCCAAATCCTGCAACCGTTCCTCATAGGACATAGTTTGCAGACCGGTCACCATTCTGGTGGCTCTTCTCTGAACTTGCTCCAGTTTGTTGATGTCTTTTTTAAAATGTGGTGCCCAAAACTGGACACAGTATTCCAGATGAGGTCTGACCAAAGAGGAGTAGAGGGCAATAATGACCTCACGTGATCTAGACTGTATGCTTCTGTTGATACATCCTAGAATTGCATTTGCCTTTTTTGCTGCTGCATCACACTGTTGACTCATGTTCAGTCTGTGATCTATTAGTATACCCAAGTCTTTTTCACATGTGCTGTTACTTAGCCCTATTCCTCCCATTTTGTATATGCTTTTTTCATTTTTATTGCCCAGATGTAGTACTTTGCCTTTTTCCCTGTTAAAATCCATTCTGTTAGTTGCTGCCCACTGCTCTAGTTTATTTATATCTTTTTGAATCCTCTCTCTCTCTTCTCTAGTATTAGCTACCCCTCCTAGCTTTGTGTCATCAGCAAATTTGATCAGTTTACCCTCAATTCCTTCATCTAAATCATTGATAAAGATGTTGAACAATACAGGGCCCAAAACAGAGCCTTGTGGTACCCCACTTGATACATTCTTCCAACTGGATGTGCAGCCATTTACAACCACTCTTTGGGTCCGATCACTAAGCCAGTTATGAATCCACCTAACAGTTGCCTTGTCCATTCCATACTAGTCATTTTTTCAATAAAGATTGTGTGAGATACTTTGTCAAATGCTTTGCTGAAGTCAAGATATACTATATCTACAGCATTTCCCTGATCCACCCAGTCAGTGATTCTGTCATAGAAGGAAATTAAGTTAGTTTGACATGACTTATTAGTTACAAACCCATGCTGACTCTGTATAATCACTTCATTCTTATCCAGGTACTTGCATACATGTTCTTTAATAATTTGTTCAAAGATCTTTCCTGGTATAGAAGTCAGACTCACCGGCCTGTAGTTCCCTGGGACCACCGTCTTACCCTTTTTGAAGATAGGAACAACATTTGCTCTTCTCCAGTCTTCTGGTACTTCTCCTGTTCTCCAAGAATTTTCAAAGATTATGGACAGTGGTTCAAGAATTTCTTCCGCTATCTCCTTCAGTACTCTGGGGTGTAATTCATCTGGACCTGGAGACTTGAATTCATTTAGGTTAGCTAAGTGTTTCCTCACTGTCTTTCTGTTTATAGATAACCTGGATTCTTCTATTCCTTTAATAGGACAGTGAAGATCAGTTGATGTTACATTTCCTTTCTGAGAGAAAACAGATGCAAAATAGGAATTTACCAGTTCAGCCTTCTCAACATCCTGTCTTACTATTTCATCATTTTCATTCTGTAAAAATCCTATAGCATCTTTGACTTTTCTTTTACTTTTGACGTATCCCCAAAATCCTTTTTGTTGCTTTTGATGTCACTTGCAAGCCTTAATTCATTGTCAGCTTTAGATAATCTGATTTGTGCCCTGCAGGTTCTGCAGACGGCATTATATTCTTTTTTAGATATGCCTCCCTCTTTCCATTTGATAAACATTTCTTTCTTCCTTTTTAGCATGTGTTTAAGTTCTGTGTTCATCCATCCTGGTTTCCTTAAATGCTTCCCATTCTTCACCTTTTTGGAATTGTTAACAATTGTGCTTTGAGAATCTAATTTTTCAAGATTTTCCATCCTTCCTGGACATTTTTGTCCTTAAGGATATCCAGCCATTGGATCCCTCCAATTCTCTTTCTGAGTCACTCAAAATCTGCCTTTCTGAAATCTAACCTTGACGTCTGAGTCTTCACATGTCTTCCTCCTCTTGTTATCCAAAATTCTAAAATAGCATGGTCGCTACCTCCTAGGGTCCCAGCCACTCTTACCTCCTCAACCATTTCCTCCCTGTTTATAAGGATTAGATCCAAGGTAGCAGATCCCCTTGTTTTCTCCCCTACCTTTTGGAAGATAAAGTTGTCAGCAAGAGAGGATAAAATTTCCCTGACCTGTTAGTTTTGCCTGAGAGAGATTCCCAACAAATGTCTGGATAGTTGAAATCTCCCATGACCACTATGTCATATTTTTTGGAGAACTTGGCCATTTGATGCATAAAGAGTTCATCCATATCTTCAGCTTGCATATGTGGCCTGTAGTAAATGCCTACAATGGTGTCCTTTCCATTGTTCTGTCCTTGTATTCTTACCCAAAGTTTCCACAGAACTCCCAGTCTCTGAAGCGTCAATCTCTGTGCAGATATATGCTTTTCTAACATACAATGCGACACCTCCTCCTCGTTTATCAAGTCTGTTTCTTGCAAATAAGTTGTATCCTTCTAGCCATTGTAGCCTTTCCAGGGGGTTTAGCTCTAGGATCGCTGTCTGGGTAGACAGAATGGCATGAAAACAGTTCATTCAGACAGCAGTTCTGGTGCAAAACTGGCCGCAACCAGCTTTATTAAAGTCCACAGCAAACAGATAAAACAAAGCATAAACAGAAAACCTGGGCTTGTCTAGCCACTAATTACACTTAGATAGATGGCCCTCTCTATCCGGGACCCAGACTCTACCAGTCTGTGCCCAAAACAACACATATCACATATGTTACCAGTATGGAGCTTCACAGATACTCCTCCTTGTGTCTGAAGGCCCCTTCAGCGTCCAGACTTGAGAGAGATCCACTCCTAATCAGCCGCTCTTCACACGGATTCGCACTGAGACTACTCCTATGTCCGGGGTCCTTCCTGCACCCAGACTGAGATAGCTCAAACTCCTGGAGACTGCTTCGTGCGCTGGGACACCTCCCTGTGTCCAGGCTAAAGACAGCTCTCAATCCTGGAGACTGCTTCCTTGTGCCAGAACACCTCCCTGTGTCCGGCTAAAGACAGCTCCCAATCCTGGAGACTGCTTCCTTGTGCCGGAACACCTCCCTGTGTCCAGGCTAAAGACAGCTCCCAGATTGTGTTTGCAGACACCTACTTCTGGTCTCCTAATTAAGACCTGAGTAGTTTCAGGCTTGTGCTGCAAGTGTGTGCTGAATGTGAGGTGTAGTGACCTTTCTCTACCACTAGGTTTACAAAGCCACACATTTCCCTTATACCTAGGTGAAATGTACACCCCATTCATCACATATTCACTCACTGTCTCACATATCCCCTCCCTCTTCTCCAGACCGGAGGGCTGGCCATCCAGACCGGAGGGCTGGTCAACAATCCAACAGAGACAGTGAACTCCGGACCAGTCATGGCCCTCACCAGCTTCATCTCCACCACTGTCACTTGTATCTTCACCTGAGTCATAGCCAACATCAGCTTTCTCTTCATCTGAAGCATCCGCACTACCCTGTACCCTCCCAGGCCTATACTCTCTGCGGGCCTCGGGTATCCTGCACGGTTTCATCTTGACCTTAGGGCCGGGCTCATTTTCGATATAGTGCCTGGCCAGAGAAGTACGACCCGGCACATCCGAACACTTCTGCTGACTCTTCCTCAGAAACTCACGTACCTCCTGTCCCTGGTGCACTGACCATGTGTCACCAACTATCACAGAAGGTATAGGGGGTTTTTCACTTTTCTCCAATTCCCCACCTTCAGGCTCTTCTGGCAAGACATGCCCAGAAGCCCCACCGTCCGTCCCACACTCTACTTCCTCAGCCACATCTGGCTCACTGTCAGGGCTATACAATTCATTTTCATTCATATCCTGCCCACTGTCAGGGTTATACAATTCATTTCATTCATATCCTGCCACTGTCAGGTATACCATTCATTTTCATCACATCCTGATCTGGAACCTTAGTTAACATGTCATCCACAACATTAACTTCACCATCTGGTCCCTCAAGTATGTGACTATGTGACAACCCCAGCACTATACTTCTATATAGTTCAGGTACTAGGAGCTGACTCACGACCCCTCCCTGGACTTCAGTGTCCCCATACAATAGGCCATTGTCCATGGCAGCATGAGGAAACCTCTTCTCAGAACCAGGCTCCTGGGAAATCTCATTTAGAACAATCATATTTTCCTGTGCTGTTTTAAGAGTGGGGTCTCGCCACTGCTCACTCTCAAAATTGTCACAGGACACAGGCAAGTCAGGGACACTCGGTTCCCGAGAACCACCATCCTCGTCTCCCAACATCACCTGCAAAGGAATTTCATCACTATCATAGTCATAAGTATTACCAATATCATTATCATGATTATGATCAGTATCATCATCACTATCATGATCATCATCATTATCAGCTTCAGCATCAGCATCATTATCATGGTCATCATCATTATCATCATCATCATTATCATGGTCATCATCATTATCATGATCATTATCACATAGGTTTAACGTCCCACTAGCATTGTGTTCCGCCCCTCGGGACTGCGCACCCTCAGTAGGAGCTTCATCACACTGTCCATCAGAAACATTTTTCCCCCAGAGATCCTTAGACTGGGGAAAGTCTCCACCCAATATGACGGGGTGCACCAGGCTCTTCACTACCCCGACTTCATATGAAACCTCCCCGAGTTTAGGGACCAAGTCCACGGCAGTCTCTGGGTAGACTTTGGTGTCTCCATGGATGCACACCACACTCAGGTGCTTATCAGGGATGAAGTCCCTATCAATCAGGCTGTCACATACGGAAGTCACTGGACTCTCTGAGTCCAAGAGGGCCTGTGCTGGACAGTCATTTACTACCACCGGGGACCCCTGTGGTCCAGTCTCTTCGGCTGAGGTGGACACACACACAGGTTCTGCGCAGGGAGAGAGGGACCTGCCAACATCACGGCACATAGGCGCCCCCTCTAGTGAACAGCCGGCAGCAATTTCACGACATCTCCAACACTGTCCATCACAATCACCCTCCCATATGTCCCCTCGGGCCTGAACCCGCTTATCAGCATACCCCATGTCCCCAACAGCTGGAACGCTCTTACCGGGAGAGTTCGGCGTCCGGGAACTCTGAAGTAACGACCTCTCAGACGGCTGTACCTCAGGAGGACATGCTTGGGTGTAGTGGTCCACTATCACCTCTTCAACTCCATGACCAGGTTTGCTGATGGCAGACTCGCACTCCTTCTTTCCTGTAGGCAACGCAGGTGCCTTTACAACATTACTCGGGGACAAGGCGCTGAGAGGTTTTTCTAGTGCTGCAATCTCCTCAAGAAACAACCGGTTAGCCTCCTGCTGCTGCTGCCGCCAGCTCTGCATGCTCTGCCGGACCTGCTGTATGCTCTGCAGGTCCTGGACCAGGTGCTTAATGAGCTCCTCCATACTGCCGGATTTATTTGTCTTGACAATGGCAGTCTTATGTTGCACACCAACTTGCGCCATTTGTTCAAACCGCGACTCCATGCTGTCATCCATGCTGTCAGACTTCTCTTGTCTTAACAACGGCAGTCTTCACTCAAGACATACACACTCTACAGTCTTTTTCACAGAAAAATTCAGCTCTGCTGTGCAGACACTTTTTTTTTTTTCTTTGCAAAGTCTATTAGGGCTACTGTCTCTTTAAGACTGCTCCACAGACTTTTCTTTTGCTGCTGCACATTCCACAGTCATTTTCACAAGTTCAGCTTTGCTGTGCATACATTTTCTCTCTGCAGACCCTATCAGGGCCACTGTCTCTCCAAGACTGCTCCAAACAGACGTTTCTGCTGACACACTTTTTTTTTTTTTTTTTTGCTGCTATTTCAACAGACTTCACCTTTATTGCTGTCTCTAAGCCTCTGTGCTGCATGCACACTCCAGCACTAACTGTATCAGCCACTGCGCTGCCCCAGCATTCTCCGCCAATTGTAGCCTTTCCAGGGGTTTAGCTCTAGGATCGCTGTCTGGGTAGACAGAATGGCATGAAAACAGTTCATTCAGACAGCAGTTCTGGTGCAAAACTGGCCGCAACCAGCTTTATTAAAGTCCACAGCAAACAGATAAAACAAAGCATAAACAGAAAACCTGGGCTTGTCTAGCCACTAATTACACTTAGATAGATGGCCCTCTCTATCCGGGACCCAGACTCTACCAGTCTGTGCCCAAAACAACACATATCACATATGTTACCAGTATGGAGCTTCACAGATACTCCTCCTTGTGTCTGAAGGCCCCTTCAGCGTCCAGACTTGAGAGAGATCCACTCCTAATCAGCCGCTCTTCACACGGATTCGCACTGAGACTACTCCTATGTCCGGGGTCCTTCCTGCACCCAGACTGAGATAGCTCAAACTCCTGGAGACTGCTTCGTGCGCTGGGACACCTCCCTGTGTCCAGGCTAAAGACAGCTCTCAATCCTGGAGACTGCTTCCTTGTGCCGGAACACCTCCCTGTGTCCGGGCTAAAGACAGCTCCCAATCCTGGAGACTGCTTCCTTGTGCCGGAACACCTCCCTGTGTCCAGGCTAAAGACAGCTCCCAGATTGTGTTTGCAGACACCTACTTCTGGTCTCCTAATTAAGACCTGAGTAGTTTCAGGCTTGTGCTGCAAGTGTGTGCTGAATGTGAGGTGTAGTGACCTTTCTCTACCACTAGGTTTACAAAGCCACACATTTCCCTTATACCTAGGTGAAATGTACACCCCATTCATCACATATTCACTCACTGTCTCACACCTTGTATTCCAATCATGTGTATTGTCCCACCAAGTCTCAGTGATTCCAATGACATCATATTTCTTCTCCTGCGTTAGTAGTTCCAGTTCTCCTTGTTTGTTGCCCATGCTTTGTGCATTTGTATAGACACATTTTAGTTTGTGGTTGGTTTCTCTTCCTCCAATATTTTTATTATGTAGATTTTTTTGTCTTTGTTCTTCCCCTTCACTTCTAATAGCAGAATTCTCAATAGTATTTGTCAGGTGTATGGCTTTTGCTGGCGTTGGTGATGATGATGGTGGTGACGGCCTAGATTCAGTCTTTGGTTGCAAAAACATTGTGATTCCCTGACTGCTTTGGCCTTGCGATGACATCTCAACATTTCTTGCTGGTGGTGTGCTAACCGGTGGGCTTACAGTGGGGGAAGCGATGGAGCATTGCTGGCTACCTTTAGTCGGAGCAGGTGCACATGTGCTACCTGAGGTATTGTAGTCCATCCACGCTTGCAAGTGCATGGTGTTTAAATGTCTAAGCATGCAACTGGTATTCAAATTTCGGAGATTTTTCCCTCGGCTAAAGGTCCTTCCGCACTTCTTACAGATAACCTTTGCCTCATCAATACGATTTTGGTCAAAAAAGTGCCACACTGCACTCTTCCTACTATGGGAGAAATTTTCAGGGCTCCCACACTGCTAATTTGACCGTCTGGCCAAGCTGTCCTGCAACTCTTTTTGTTTTTTTAACACGTTTTTTGGACTGCTACGGGCCTGCCAGATAACCGCAGCTGCGATGTCGATGCCTGCTGCGGATCCTCCTCCTCTTCTGAGCTATTGCCAGCGGCACCTTCTTTCCTCACTGGATGCCAATCCGGGTCAACAACTGGGTCATCCATCACCTCCTCTTCAATTTCATCTGCACCTTCCTCTGTGTCAACGTGTAAGGTGGTATAGTATGCGGGAAGGGGCACCTGAGTTTCATCAGGGTCAGATTCTGGCTCAGTAGACTGCGAGGGCAATGCAGTGCTCTGGGCAAATGTACCAACAGAATCATATAGCAGTGGCTGTGCATCAGTGCACTCCATGTCAGATTCATCTTGGTCTGGGGAATTCAGGATTTGACTTGATAACCCAGGCATGGTATGTGAAAAGAGCTCCATGGAGTAATCTGAAGTGTGGCCTGCCGCATCCTTCACTTTTGGAGGGGGTGAAGGACACAAGGAAAGGTGTTGTTCCTGACCAGGAGCCTGCACTGACTCAGTGCTAGCATTTTTTGATACTTCAGAAGAGGAGGCGATAGAGCTGGAGGCTGTTTTGGCAATGTAAGCCAAAACCTGTTCCTGATGCTCCGGCTTTAAAAGCGGTTTACCTACTTCCAGAAAAGGGAGCCTTCCAGGCCTTCTGGAGCCAGACAATGACGCAGGCTCAACACCTCCTGCCTTAGGTACTATTGTGATTTTGGCACTACCAGCAAATGCACCACCATCAGTACCAGCTGGCTTCCCCCGCCCACATCCGCGGCCTCTTCCACCATACTTCCTCATATTTGGTAAAATGTACCAAAAATACCAACAGATATATGGTACTGTATCAGAAGCGTAAAGCTGTATACGGTGAAGGGCAAATTGTAAATCTCCGTATATATTTCCGGAGTCACACACAGACGTTCACTCAGTATGGATTAGAACAGAACATAAAAAGCAGAAAAACGGTACTGTATCAGAAGCGTACAGCTGTATACAGTGTAGGGGTAATTGTAAATCTCTGTATATATTTCCGGAGTCACACACAGATCCTCACAGGCTCAGTATGGATTAGACCAGAATATAAAAAGAAGAAAAAGGATACTGTATCAGAAGTGTACAGCTGGATACAGTGTAGGGGAAATTGTAAATCTCCATGTATATTTCCGGAGTCACACACAGACGCTCACTAAGTATGGATTTGACCCGAATACAAAAAGCTGAAAAAAGGTACTTTATCAGAAGATACCAGGTGTATACAGTATAGAGTAAAATTTAAATCTCTGTATATATTTTGGAGTCACACACAAATGCTTTCTCAGTATTGATTTGACCAGAATGCAAAAAGCTGAAAAAAGGTACTGTATCAGAAGATACCAGGTGTATATAGTATAGGGTAAAATTTAAATCTCGTATATATTTCCAGAGTCACACACAGACGTTCACTCAGTATGGATTTGACCTGAATACAAAAAGCTGAAAAAGGTACTGTATCAGAAGTTACCAGTATATAAGTATAGGTAAAATTTAAATCTCCGTATATATTTCCAGAGTCACACACAGACGTTCACTCAGTATGGATTTGACCAGAATACAAAAAGCTGAAAAAAGGAACTGTATCACAAGATACCAGGTTTATATAGTATAGGGTAAAATTTAAAACTCCGTATATATTTCTGGAGTCACACACAGACGTTTACTCAGTATGGAGTTGACCAGAAAACAAAAAGCTGAAAAAAGGTACTGTATCAGAAGATATCAGGAGTATATAGTGTAAAGGAAAATTGAAATCTCCGTATATATTTCCGGAGTCACACACAGACGCTCACTCAGTATGGATTAGAACAGAATATAAAAAGCAGAAAAAGGGTACTGTATCAGAAGCGTACAGCTGTATACAGTGTAGGGGTAATTGTAAATCTCCATATATATTTCAGGAGTCACACACATACGCTCTCAGGCTCAGTATGGATTAGACCGGAATATAAAAAGCAGAAAAAGGGTAATATATCAGAAGCGTACAGCTGTATACAGTGTTGGGTGTTGTGAATGTGTTAGAAATTAATTCTGAGCAGAAGCTCCCTCTGGTGGTTACAAACAGTACTGAACCATTCAATGAGGATTGGCAATCAGGAGTTACAGAATGGTCTTATATAAGGGAGGTTCCCTCCCATCATGGTTGTCGGTGATCAATTGTTCTTGTCTCAACTGTGGTTCCTGGTTCACTTGGAAGCTTGCTGAGTCTTGCCTCTTCTCCTGCTCTCAGATAAGATATTTTCTGTTTCTATTTTTGTGCTTGCTTTTGCATTGTTCCCTGCACTTCTGTGGAGATCAGCCAGGTCCCCTCCGGGGGCTTGTGCTCCTCTCAGTTTATCTGAGCCACTGTTATTTGTTCATTTGCCTTTTCCAGTTTTTTCAGTGGCTGCGGCTTAGTTTTGTTACACCAGAGAACTAATTTAGGTGGTAGAGGTCGTGTGATCTCAGGTGTTTTTGCAATTAGTAGAGTTGGTATTTTTTAGGGTTTTTTGGATTGCAGTAAGTGTCCTTCCTATTTTTCTTTCTAGGCAGATTGGGCCCCAACGTTTGCTCTTACTATTTTCTGTCTGTGTCTGTATTTCCTCTTGTCTAACCGCCATTACATGTTTGGGGGCTTCCTATGTTCTTTGGGGATCTGCTCCGGGCAGATAGCTTTCCTCTTTCTATCTTTAGGTGTAGTTAACCTCTCAGGCTGTGACGAGGCGTCTAGGACCAACGTAGGAATGCTCCACGGCTGCCTTTAGTTGTGGTGGTTAGTCAGGGTACTGCAATCCAGTAGATTCCAACCTCTCTGGTGTATTGCCGTTTTTGCCTGCTCTCCTCAGCTACCAAATCATAACAGTTGGGGTAATTGTAAATCTCCGTATATATTTCCGGAGTCACACACAGATGCTCTCTCAGTATGGATTTGACCAGAATACAAAAGGCAGAAAAAAGGTACTGTATCAGAAGATACCAGGAGTATATAGTGTAGGGGTAATTGTAAATCTCCGTATATATTTCCGGAGTCACACACAGATAGTCAGCATGTATTTGTCCGTGATACCAGCCGGTACACGGTAGTGTGTGAGGAGCATACAGCTCTATACGGTGTGGGAAAAAATGAACGCTCTGTAACTGTGCAGAAAAACAGAATAAAAGTATTAGTGCTGTGTAAAAAGCAGTCTGCACAGCAGTGTACACACAGCAATACAGCTATCAGGCAGCCTAATAACCAGCGCTGCTGCACACAAGAAAATCCTCCCCTGTCACTGCACACTAACTGTACAGCACAAGCACAGAAGAACTTCTCTTTCCAGCCATAACTCTCTCCCTACTGATAAACAGCGTCAGCAACCTCTCCCTATGTAATGTATGTAGTACAGTTCATATAGCGTCTTGTGCTTGGGTGCGATGAAAATACATGAGACACAGGTTTGATATAGAAAGTCTTGTATTACTTCATACAAGTTGGCAGAAATAGTCACACAGTTTGCAGACACAGAAACAGGAGACACAGCAGGCCAGAGTAATCCAAGCTCAGCAATCACTCTCCAATACAGATTCAGGATCTTCTTCTCTGTTACCGTAAGTCCATGCAAACGTGGGTCTTTCAAAGAGCAGGGTTCAGAGTCCACAAGTGCTTCAGAGTTCCTCAGCAGGAATAGCTGGAGTACAAGGTCCAAGGCTTACAGGAGTCAAGTCACAGGTTCACTGCAGGCTAGATTCTGAAGCACTGATTGCTCAGCTGTGGCTGCTTAAGAAGCAAAGGAGAGAATCAGGGCGGGAACATGCAAGCTGGAAACTCCATTTTGACTGAGGGCAAGATAGCTGCAGCAAGACAGAAAGTAAAATGGCTGACGAACAAACTGAGTTTCAGGAATATATACATAGAACCTTACATTACTCCCCCCTTAAGGACAACCTCCGGATGACCTCAGACCAGGCTTGTGTGGGTACCTCTGATGAAACTGACGGAGCAAGCGAGGAGCATTAACGTTATTGACCGGTTCCCATGAGTTGTCCTCCACTGGGTAGCCCTGCCATTTAATCAGATATTGTAACTGATTTCTATACAACCTGGAATCTAAAATCCTTTCCACCACAAATTCTTCCTGACCATCGACTAGCACTGGGTCAGGGCAAGGAGAGGAACGTCCAGGAAACGTATTGGGTGTCGCAGCCTTTAGTAGGGATACATGAAAGACAGGGTGGATTCTCATAGTTCTGGGAGTTGAAGACGACAAGCAACGGCACTTATAATTTTACTGATTTTATAGGGTCCAATGTACTTATGTCCCAACTTAGACGATGGAATCCTTAACTTAAGATTTCTGGTTGACAGCCAGACCAAGTCTCCTACCTTGAAAGCTGGTGGTTTACGAAATTTATCTGCTGCTTTCTTGTACCTTTCTTGAGCCGATTCCAGATTTTCCTTTAGAAGATCCATATTCTTCTGTAAAGACGTGATTCTTTCAGCCACTGCTGGTAAAGGCGTTTCTATGGGAAATCGTGGTAGAATGTTAGGATGATAACCTAGATTAGAGTAAAAAGGAGACTGTTTAGTGGAGGCACTCTGAGAGTTGTTATACGAGAACTCAGCTAATGGAAGTAGATCCACCCAATCATCCTGTAGGTGGCAGATAAAGCAGCGGAGATACTGCTCCAGGGTTTGATTGGTTCGTTCGGTCTGTCCATTAGTCTGGGGATGAAAAGCAGAAAAAAAGGTTTACTTTAATGTCCAATGCTGCACAGAAATTTTGCCAAAACCTAGAAGTGAATTGCACCCCTCGATCCGAAATAACCTCATCCGGTACTCCATGTAAGCGAAACACATCTTTAATCATCAAATCTGATGTCTGTTTTGCAGTGGGTAAGCCGACACAAGGGATAAAATGAGCTGCCTTTGTTAGACGGTCAACCACCACTAGAATGGTGTTCTTCCCCTGAGAGGTTGGTAACTCCACAATGAAGTCCATAGAAATGGATCCCCACGGGCGGGACGGGGTGGGAAGAGGCTGTAACAGACCAGTTGGTGAGGAGCGAGGTGTTTTGCATCTTGCACAGACCTCACATGAAGTGACATAATTCAAAACATCCTTCCTGCAAGTGGGCCACCAAAAGAAACGAGAAAGAAATTCCTGTGTCTTTAGAATTCCTCTATGCCCAGCTATCTTGGAATCGTGAATGAGTTGCAATACTCTCAATCTGACTGTTTCAGGAATATACAGACGTTGTCCCTGAATCCACACACCATTCTTAAAGACAAGACTTACGTCCCTTGGGGGTTGTGCCAAAAAGGAATCCGCATGGTATGCTTCCTTGATGTCCTTAAGTAGGTCTTGATTATGAATCACTCCTAGGAATCTAGAGTCAGGAAGAATAGTCTTAGGAGGAGTAATTGGACGTGTCTCTGCTGAGTAAATCCTAGAGAGTGCATCAGCCTTTCCATTGCGCGATCCTGGTCTATAAGAGATGATAAAATTAAATTGGTTTAAGAAAAGATTCCAGCGAGCCTGGCGAGGAGTCAGGCACTTAGCCGACCTGATAAACTCAAGGTTACGATGGTCTGTCAGGACGACTATTTGCTGTGCAGCTCCCTGAAGAAGGTGTCTCCATTCTTTGAAGGCGGCAATAATGGCCAACAACTCTCTATTGCCCACATCGTAGTTCCTCTCAGCCGAAGACAACTGCTGGGAAAAGAAGGCACAGGGATGCAAGACATTCTTCTCACCTGTTCTCTGAGAGTATAGCTCCAACGGCACAGTCTGAAGCATCCACCTCTATTATGAAGGCAAGCTTGGGGTTGGGATGTACTAGGATAGGTGCAGTGGTAAATTTATCTTTTAGACGGGAAAATGCTTCCTGGGCTTGGGGAGTCCAGGAAAACCTAGACTCTTTCCGGGTAAGTTGAGTGATAGGTGACACTACCTCAGAGAAATTTCTAATGAAACGTCTATAGAAGTTGGCAAACCCGATGAAGCGCTGTACCTCCTTCACATTTCTAGGACTTGGCCAATCCTTGATGGCTTGGGTTTTGCTTCCATCCATACTAATTCCTTGTGTAGACAGTACATACCCCAGAAATTGAATTTCGGTCCTATGGAATTCACACTTTTCAAGTTGATGTAAAGATGATTTTGTCTTAGACGTTCCAAGACCATTCTCACATGTCCATGATGTTCCTCTGTGGAGTTAGAAAAAATTAGAATATCATCCAAATAAATTACCACGAATGTATCTAGGAGATCCCTGAAGATGTCATTCACCAAGTGTTGGAAAGTGGCTGGGGCGGTACTCAGACCAAAAGGCATAACTAGATATTCAAAGTGTCCATAGCGTGACCTGAATGCAGTCTTCCATTCATCCCCAGGTCTAATACGGACTAAGTTATAGGCCCCACGAAGATCTAGTTTAGAAAAAATTTTGGCATGTCGCACTCTCTCCAATAACTCAGGGATTAAAGGCAATGGATAACGGTTTCTAATAGTAACCTTATTGAGTTCCCTATAGTCTACGCATGGTCTCAGAGATCCATCTTTCTTCTTTACAAAGAAGATGGGTGCACCTGCAGGAGATGAAGAGGGGCGTATGAAGCCCTTGGCTAGATTTTCATCTATGTAATCCTTTAAAGCCTTTAGCTCGGGCCCCGCCAGGGGGTAGATCTTACCAAAAGGTATCTCTGCTCCAGGCAATAATTCAATTGGACAATCATATGGACGGTGAGGAGGAAGCTGGTCAGCGTTCTTCTTGTCACATAAATCCACATAGTCCTGGTATACAGCTGGTAGTTCAGGGACTGACATGATTCCTTTAGGAACAGAGCAAGCTGAAACTTTTGGACTCATCTGTTTCTCTGGAAAGTGTAATTCCTTGGTCTCCCAGTTAATGGTAGGATTCTGAGCCTGCAGCCATGGTAGCCCTAGAATAATGGGAAAGTGGGGAGAAGAGATAAGCATAAAGGACAGTTTCTCTTGATGATCTTTACCCATAAGAACCCTCAAAGGCTCTGTTTCCTGATCCACTGGTCCAGAGGTCAGCAGGGAGCCATCCACAGTTTCCATCTGTACTGGAGTAGCCTTCTTCACTGAACGTATTCCCTGTTTCAGAGCAAAGGAGACATCCATAAAATTTCCACTTGCCCCTGAGTCGATCATAGCAGAGCTAGACACCCAAGCTGAGTCAACCCAGAGTTTGATGGAAAGAAAGCAATGAGAATTGTTTTTCTTACAACTCAGCTGGGACACCGCTGAGGAAACTTGAAAAATGGCAGCGTTTACACAGTCAACGTCCTCAGAGGTAACGGAGTTTAAGTCCGAGAAATCAAGATCTGTTGCTGCAGATCTCTCTGGAGCCTGAGGCTCGGACCTGACAGATCCCCTCTCGCAACACTCACAATGAATGAGTGCTGCAGTAGTCTTACGAGAACGGCTGGGGCAGTTTATAATGAAGTGCCCTGACTTACCACAATAGAAACATAGATTCTCCTTAAAACGATGTTCCTTGCGTGCATCACTAACCCGTCGTTGTAAAGAGTCTACCTGCATGGGTTCAGGTTCCCGTGTAATCCTACTCAAAGGTTCCTTAGCTGGAGAGGAAGGTAGGAAAAGGTTAGTACGATTGCTTTCGAACCATCTCTCTTGCCTGCGTTCAGTCAGACGAGTATCAATACGGATGCAGTAGTTAATAAAGTCACCTAACGCAGTGGGAGGGTCGGCACGAGCAAGTTCATCCTTAATCAGTGGAGATAACCCCTTTCGAAAAATAGATTTTTTGGCGGAACTGTCCCAGGTGGTATCAAGGGCCCATCTCCTGAAATCCAAGGCATATTCAGCTACCGAGTGCTTACCTTGGCGCAAAGCTAACATGGCTGCTTCAGCTGTTGCACCTCGATTGGGGTCATCAAACACCTGCCCCATGGCTGAAATAAAAGCATCAAGGTGATTCAAACAATCATCCTCAGTCTCAATCAGAGGGTTTGCCCACATTAAAGCCTTGTTGGTAAGCAACATAATTATAGTAAGCACCTTAGATCATTCAGTGGGAAATTGTGAAGCATGTGCAGAAAAAAAAAGATTGCATTGATTAATAAATCCCCTGAATTTCTCACGTTCACCGCCAAAACGAAAAGGGGGCAACTTGGGAATCCCAGCACTCGGGGCTACGGCAGGAGCCTGGACTCGCCCCTCTAGAACCTCAATCCTGGCTCGCAAATCCTGGGTAGTCTGTCCAACCACTTGCAAATTGTGATTATTGAGGTCCTGTAGATTTGTAAAACGGGTCTTTATATTCTGCAAATCTGCAAGGATATTATCAGTCACTCCGCAAAGTTCCTTTATGCGTGCCTCCATTTTCCAGATCTTTTAAGACAGGATTACTGGAAGAAGAGGAGAGAAAAAAAACAATAGTGTTCACCTGTGGCAACACTGCAGAGAGAAAAAAAAATTAAGGGAACTGCTCACCTGGAATGGTTGTGAGAAGTCACAACCACTATCATCACAGAAAGTTTCAACCAGACATCTGATATCCAGAGTTACAGCAGACAAAAAAAAGAGAAAAGAAAGGAAAAAAAAAAAAAAGCAATAGTGTTTACCTGTGGTAACACTGCAAAAAGAAAAAACTTAAGGGAATTGCTCACCTGGAATGGTTGTGAGAAGTCACAACCACTGTCATCACAGAAAGTACAACCGGACGTCTGATATCCACAGTACAGCAGACACAGCCTTCCAGACCCAGCAGACACTAACGTTTTGGCTTCAGAATCTTGTAATGTATGTAGTACAGTTCATATAGCGTCTTGTGCTTGGGTGCGATGAAAATACATGAGACACAGGTTTGATATAGAAAGTCTTGTATTACTTCATACAAGTTGGCAGAAATAGTCACACAGTTTGCAGACACAGAAACAGGAGACACAGCAGGCCAGAGTAATCCAAGCTCAGCAATCACTCTCCAATACAGATTCAGGATCTTCTTCTCTGTTACCGTAAGTCCATGCAAACGTGGGTCTTTCAAAGAGCAGGGTTCAGAGTCCACAAGTGCTTCAGAGTTCCTCAGCAGGAATAGCTGGAGTACAAGGTCCAAGGCTTACAGGAGTCAAGTCACAGGTTCACTGCAGGCTAGATTCTGAAGCACTGATTGCTCAGCTGTGGCTGCTTAAGAAGCAAAGGAGAGAATCAGGGCGGGAACATGCAAGCTGGAAACTCCATTTTGACTGAGGGCAAGATAGCTGCAGCAAGACAGAAAGTAAAATGGCTGACGAACAAACTGAGTTTCAGGAATATATACATAGAACCTTACACCCTACTGTTAAGATCGGCAGAAGTTAAAATGGCGGTCGGCGGTCAGGGCTTTTAGACACTATGACGCCCCCCCAAAGCAAGCCAATCACTGCAATGCCCTTCTCTAAGATGGTGGTGGCCGCTGCACATCATCTCGTTGCCCACAGTGTACGTCCTTGCTCATTGGCTGAAAAAAGGAGCCTGAAAGCATTCTGGGAAAACCGACTTCACGCTATGGTTGGGTTTCAATCGGAGAAACCCCATTTTGGCGAAAGTCGGCGACTTTTGAATCTGACCGACCTGTTTCGCTCAACTCTAGTCACAAATACTTGCTACTCTGTGTTGGTATCATATAAAATCCCAATAAAACACATATTGTATTCTGCTATTTCCCTAAATAAAAGTGAGTGACCAATTGCCTTCAAAAGTCACATAAATAGTAAATTGAGTCCATGTGTGTGGGATTATTCTCAGTATAACTAAAATGGAGTCGTTGTACAGAGGATGTCCTCATAGTACTGTGTGGACAGAAACCATAAACCTCTATGCAGCAACTCTAATCTTGTGACTTCTGTAGTGAAACAGCTAGAATGTCATTGCTGTATAGAGTTTTATTATTCCTGGGGAGTCAGCTACACAGGATTACTGAAATGATACATGAACACTGACATTTTCCATGCCAATTTTAATATATGGATAGTGAGAGAAAGCTGCAGCCCTTTGTGAATCTTTTTTTTTTTGCAATTAATAAAATTTACATTATTTTTTATTGCTTCTTTGAAATATAAAAAATTACTCTTAGCGCTTATTGGTCAGTTTTGCTAGAATTCGACTTTGCCCGCATGTACACAAGTCTCGGCCAGCACCACAAGTTTGAAGAGTGTGCGTGAACGTGACAAAGCGGAGCTGACAGAATCATCAGCATTCAGTCCAGTAACCCCAAACATTCCTGTAATAACTGATAACGTAAATTACAACATAAAACTGTAGGTGCTGAGACTTGTGTACATACGACAAAGGTCAAATTGTATCAAAACCGAACAGTCAGCACTGTGTGTAATGTTTTATATTACAAAAAGCAATAAGAAAAGTTTTATTAACTAAGAAAAAACTGAATTTTGCAGAATTAGTTGTAGAAATAAATATAAAAGTGTAAAAAAAAAAAACATTTAAAACGTCT